>CM040969.1:50703531-50726065 GCA_022985045.1 Macadamia tetraphylla | reverse complement strand
GAGAGCAAATGGTCGCCGCCTATACAATGGTGTGGGGTATTGTTAAAGGGCGAGGATGTTCATAATTCCCCCAAAAGACCATCGTGGAGGTCCATCCATTTTGACATTCGAGATCGGATGATGATATTACCTCATTACATTTTTAACACAATCACCATGGTTCCACCAAAGGGTCTTGCTTAACCTCGTTTTAATCACGAGTAATGGGTAAGAAAGTCACCCCTTGATCTCATACCACAGTATATCAAAAGTATCCCCCCCCCTTTTTGGGGATATAGATCCCGCAAGGAAGTTTTATAGGTCCTATAGCATCCCCCGAAACTGGGATCATATAGGAAATAGATGGAGAATGCTAGGAATGCCACGGTGATTCAAAATTTGTTTCGGTTTTAGAAAGAAAATTTTCTATAATATATTCTAGTTGTAAAGAATGCTCTCCTAAGTGGGTTTCGATAAAAGGTGTCCTTCCTCCTTAGAAATGAAATGTGGATGATTTGGTATACGGATCGGGGCTGATTTCTATCAAACCCCACAAAATGCCAAATTATCCAAAAGACCGAGGAAACTAGGAGGAAGGTCACCTGGGGGATAAGATTATGGAAAGCATTTTTTTATTCCCAAAGAATGTTTTAAAGGGGGGATGTTCGTCAAACCATTTGGTACCCCCCACTTATGACATTGAGGGACTGGGGGCATAAACCTCACCCACTCCCTATCACCAAGTGGACTAACTTTGTATAGATCATTGGTTGTTGATCTAATGAATGAGTAAAAAAGGGGGGTTGGGAATTCAGAACCTAAAATAAACCTTTTTTTGGTTCAAGCACAAATCCACACCTTAAGTATTCCCCGGGTCCATTTGGACATGTCGTAGCCATTGACTCCTTAAGTCTAAGTCACCTCCATCGCCCCCCAGATTGTTTACCACAAGTGATTACGCCCCGCCACAGGGGATCCCAATGACCTTGAATCACCGAGCAAGCCTTTTTTAAACCCCCTCAGAGAGACCTTGGATAGAAATGGGTAAGGTCAAAAGAGGAATAGCTCAGATACTACATGCCCCCCCAACCCTCCCATGGCTGAACCAAAGACAAGCTCGGAGAGTTGGATCATAACGACATACGGTCATCATGGGAATTTTTCCCCCAGTTGACTCAGAGAACTAGAGAGTTAGGCCAAGGGGTCGAGAGGAATTTCACCTACTCGACCAAATGGTCAATGAGGGGTCTATTCGTGGTCCCTCCTGTGGTAGTGATTGAAGATGAAGAAGAGGAGTTTAAAAGATATGTCCAAATGGAGCCCAGAGAAGGAGAAGGAGAAGGAAAGGAAACTCAGAACAATTGGAAAAGTTGGAGAACATGATTCGGGGGGAAAACTAAAAGCCAAGCAATGGATTTTGATGAAATGATTTTTTTCCCGGGGGGAAGGATTCTCAGAAATTCAAGTGGCAATCGATAGATTTGATGGGTCGGGACCCAAAGGCTCATCTTAAGGTCTTCCTTAGCATCACCAAGTCATGGCAACTTACGGACAACCGAAAAGGGCCTTCATGTTAACCCTATCAGACCAACACTAAGTTGGCTTACCCAGCTTGGAGTCTTCCCAAACTCAAAATTGGGTGACAAAGAAAGCTTTAAGAAGTTTATATTCATACAACACTCAAGTGGATGTGAAACATCGAGAACTTGAGACGTTGAGACAACAACCTAGAGAAGGTTTTACCCCCTTTTCTTGATGAGGTTTAGGATAAAGCCTCCAAGATGGCGATCAGCCTTCAAGTAGAGCAAGTGGAGATGTTGATTGAAAACTTGTAAAAACCCTTTTATTATGATGTTCTTTACTATCAACATCTGAAACTTTTGATGCCTTGATAGCCAGGACACGATGGAAAAAGATCGAGAGGGCCTAGTATCAAGGATCCCCAAGATGTGGGGCAAGAACACTAGAGTTGGAAAAAAAAAAGGGGCCCCCGAGACCAATATGGTGGTCTTCAATAGTCGGCCTCACCTATCACCACTTCACAACCATTCGTGAAAAAAGGGCATGCACCTCCCGTAAGGCTCCTCATCCAAGAAGGCAAATCGATTTGGGACCCCCCCCAAAAAAAAAGTATAAAATTTAAAGAAAAGGATTGCAAAAGTGGCTCCTAGAGTAATCAAACCCCACCCTAGCTTGGCGGGTCATGAATATTGTACTTATCATACTCTGGGCACAACACCAAAAAATGCATGGGTCCGAACATGCTTTATGATCATGTGAATAACCTAGAAGAGGAAACAAAGAAAGTGATCCTACACAACTCATTGTATCCCATGCTTTATGATCATGTGAATAACCTGAAGAGGAAACAATGTAAAGTGATCCTACACAACTCATTGTACCCCCGAGCTCGAAGAATCACAAGAACGCCCCGGGTTACAAGAGAGCTATGAATCAAAGGATTAGGGCTTACAAGAAAGCCATTCATCCTTCTTCATCAACAGAGGAATGCACCGCAGATATCTCCAACCTCCACCATATCTCCAACCTCTACCATACCTCCAACCCCACCATATCATCAACCTTCACCACACCATTAAGGAAAAGGAACCTCATCATCTTCTCACCCCAATATTCATATCCTACCTCTAAATCACATCACCTTGACCATCCCACCTCATATCCCACCCCCCTCATACCAATCCTATTAAAAAGGGGCTTTTTACAACCCAAAAGAAGGATGGATGGATGGACACAATTGGAAGGATATGCTTACGACTAGACCCCCCAAAGATGACCTCATCAATGGATTGAATGTTTGGGGGAGAAGGTCAGAAGGTGATCCCATTTCTCTAATTCAACCGGCCTCAAGGGGAAAAACCCCTGAAAACATTGAAGAAGTCGATGACCTCCTCGGGGGCAATAATAGCATTGTAAAAGGGAGAACAAATTAAAGAGCATGCCTCTAATCCACATAGAGAATGACATAGAGGATGATGACAAGGATGGGGCGAAGATGAGAAGGATGGAGATAACTCTAATTCTCAAGATGATGATGAGTAGTGGATCGGATGACTACCAAGGGCCTTGGCACAATGATGAAAATGATAAATTTTGGGGTACTATTCCCCCAAAAGGGTCCGGGGATATTCGGGATGCAATTGGCAAAGATGCCCCCATGATTGGCCCTACCTATGCAATTCAGTCAACCCCAAATTTTTACATGGAAGGAGATGAGCAAGTACTCATCCAAAAGAACCATTGCATCATTGAAGAAATAGCAACAACTTTCTTAGAAGGAGAAGGGGGCCCCTTTTCCACATCTCCTCATCCATCAAAACTATCGAACAACTCCTAAATTGACTAGCATTGGAGAAGACTTCAAGTTTACTCATGCTATCTAGTCAACCAACCTGAATACCGCTGATAAAAGCATCAAGTTAGTTGTCAAGTCTATAGTGTAATCTGTTGTTGAGTCTTTCGTTTATGATTTCATGTCGGCCTCCCCTCTCGAGGTAAATCCAAAGTTCGTGTATGTTGAGTCTGCTACTCTTTCTTTCATGAATGAAATTTTTGATTCCGAGTATGACTTGCCTCCTTTTTCTGATGATGATCTTAATAAATATCAAAAGTTAATAAAACAATGCAAATCAAAGAAATCCCAACCCATCCGTGAGGACCCCCGGGGTTATTAACCTAGGAACACCAATGCCTTCGGGGAAAAAAAAATTGGTACCATCCTAGATGATGAAGAAGTAGAAATGATTATTTTTTTGAAGGAGTTTAAAGTCTTTGCTTGGTCTTATGACGAATGCCAAAAAAACCCCCCATATTATGCAACACCCACCAAACCCCCCGGGGGGTAAAATCGAAAAAGTAGAAGCTCCAAAGGATGCGGCTAGAATGGAGTAAGAAGATCGAGAAGAAGTTATGAAGCAATGGAATACGGGTTTCTACTAGTAAAATACCCCAATAGTTGGCCAATATAGTACCAATGAAAGAAGGATGGAAAACTAAATGTGGATTTTTCCCCAAGATCTTAACAAAGTAAGCCCTATAGATGACTTTCCACCCCCTCACATTGATTTTTTGGTGGACAAACAGGGGGGCATCCCTTTTTATCATTTATGGATGGTTTTGGGGATACAACCAAGGAGCATACACCGAGGATCGTGAGAAGAAAACCCTTTTACCACCCATAGGGAACCAACCCAAAGAGGTGATGCCTTTTGGCTAAAGAACGCGTGGCAACTTATCAAAGAGCACATGCTATATTGCATGACATGATGAACAAAGATGGAATTTCTATATAGATGATATGATAGTGAAGTCAAAAGAACGGCAAGGGCATATTCCCGCACTAAGGTGATTTTTTTAAAGACTCAAATGTATCAGAGGTTGAACCTCGTAAGTGTGTATTTGGGGCAACAATAGGAAAATAAAGGGCTCTTGGTAAGTGAAAGAGGCATCAAAGTCAACTATCAAGAACAAGGAAATTGGGGGATGCTCACACCTTGACCGAGAAGCAATACAAATTTTCCCGGGGCACATCCAAGATATCGGATTTATGGCTCAATTGACTACAATCAACCAATTTTCAAATTGCTAAAGAAGGATCGGTCCACAAAATGGAATGACCAATGCCAACAAGCTTTTAATAAGATCAAAGGCCCCCTCAAGAACCCACCAGATTGACCCCCCCTTGGAAGGAGAACCATTTTTGTTGTACTTATCCGTGGGAGAATATTCCATGGGCTCACAGAAAAAAAAGATAAAAAGGGGCAAAGCATGCCATATATTACCTCAAGAAGAAGTTCCCGGAGTATGAGACATGGTACACATCATGGAAAAACTTGTGCGGATCGATTTGGGCAAAAAAAAAGGGGTTAAAACACTATATGGTAGCTTATCCAATACATTAGATCTCGGGATGGATCCAATTAACCCCCTTTGAGAAACCGCCCTAAAAAAAGGGGGGGGCCCCCTGGCTACTTTTGCTATCGAGTTCGACATCACCTATGTTACTCGGGTCTATAAAAGGCAAGTTATAGCCGATCTTTTGGGCCCCCCCCCAGGGGGGGGATGAAACCCCCTTTTGGATGATGCCTTTCCTAATGAAGAAGTCACAACAATAGAGGAAGAAGACACAACTAATGAATGGCGCTTTTTTTTTGATGGAGAAATTAATCAAAAGGGGGGGGGGGGAATATTACTTATCACTCTTGATGGCCTTTACTTACCGATGCAAAATTGATGGGGTGATCTTCCCTCAGTTCTTAGTGCCCCAAAAAAACCCCCGCATGTAAGAGATGAAAGGGAGAGTCTCCCGCCCCGACGGGGACTCTTCGATGCCTAAGTCGATCTTTCCACGTAAGATGCTCAAGAGAGTTTTTTTAGTAAAAGGAGTGATTGATCCCCCCCATAATGGAGGCTTCCCCTTTGTATTTATAGGTCGCTAATGAGAGAGAAGGAGGGGGTGTGGAGAGTCCATTTTGGCGAGAGTCCTTGGGGGGGGTGGCACTGTGATTCTAGGAATACCTGGGTTCCAGGCATATTTAGGGAATATTCTCCATTGATCTCAAAGGTAAGTCAAGAGGGGTGGATGCCTTTGATGACATGTAGTGGATAGAGTCCCCCCCCGTGATCGGGGATCACCCCCCCTTTAATGTAGGGTGGTGTGCACGCTCGGGTGCCTTACTTGACTGCTTTTGGGGCCGAGGTGACAAAGGGGGCCCAGCCGGGGGACTGGGGTTTGGGATGAGGGGAGGCCGCCCCAGGGGGAGCACGACCGATGAGATCCCCAAAGGGGGTGGGGAGGGCCCCCATAGGGGGGCCCAGGTTGCAAAAACACTGATGGAGGGTCGGGGGGAGCACGACTCGATGGAGGGCCGAGGGGGGGCAAGGGGCCCCCGAGGGGGGAGCAACTTGATAGAGGGCTGAGGGGGAGCACCCCGATGGAGGGCCGGGGGGAGAACGGCCGACGAATGCCAGGGAGCACGCCCCCCATGGGGGCCCCAAAGGGAGGCACGCCAAATGGAGGGCCGGGGGGAGAGGGCCCCCATGGAGGGCCTGGTAGCAGGGCCCCCGATGGAGGCCGGGGGGTAGCATGCCTTGATGTAGGTCCAGGGGGGTTAGTCTTCTGCTAAAAATTTCATACATGCTTAAACCAGAAACGAGGAAGGAGGCATATTTTGCCTCATCACCAAAACCCCGCCTAGCAGCTTTTTTCGATCCGCTAGGGGCATTTAATTCGATCTCATTTTCAGACGGGATCTATTTAGTGCGAAGGGGCGCTTATTTTCCCAAAAGAGGCTGCTCAATGGTTTGAGGACGGGCTGCGTTGTTCAAAGGCAAAGGAGGAGGCAAAGCACCTTCATGGGGAGCCGCACAAGATCACGTGCCAAATGGAGGTTGAGAAGAAAATGGCCCAATTTGAGGAGGTCCGTCCCAATGATTTTCCAGTTCATAATTGAAGAGTAAAAGGAGGTTGCTAAGGACCAATGCCAATAGCAACTTGATGAAGGAGAATGATGTTCTCTAGGATATGTTGCCCTGGACTGTGGCACTCAAAAGGAGGAGGAGCTCGAAACTAGGGTTGGCGAAATGAAAGGCAACATCGCCGAGCCGAGGCCAACGAGGGGTAACCCTAGCCTCGCGGTGGTTGGTTGACATTAACATTGCTTCATTTTAGGTCGGCCCGATGATGCCATGGGGTTCATCCCGGTAAGATCCCGTGCTACAATCAAACTATGAGTATAGCATTTTCCCGCCATCGCTATTTGGGGTATAGCCTGTGGCCCGATCCACGTTGGTAAAGAGGTGGCCCACTCAAGGATAGACAAGGAAGAGCTAGGCCCATGGATTAGCCCCCGAGATTAGCCTTTATATATATTTTTTTTTTATATAGATGTCCCCTTCGGCAAAGAATTTTTTTTTTGAGGGTTTTTTCCACTTTTGATGAATGAAAATTTTATTTTGATGTCTTCATCTCTCAAAGATTCTTGTGGTTCTTTCTTTTTTTTTTTGCCCGCCTAGCGGCTTGAAATAACTTTGGAAGAATAAAGACTAGTAAAACCTATCCGGGTGGCCCCCGTCACTAGCCGAGCCTGTAATTGATCTTCCATGTCTAGTTTATGAGCTTTTGAAGTGCCAAGCCCGGCCACCAGGGCATGAAAGGGCTCGATTTTAGAGAATGTCAAGCTTGGGCTGGGGCCCAGAGGGTGCCGAGCTTGGGCTCGGCTTCGAGGTGCCAAACCTAGGTTTGGTCTAGGTTGTGACAAGTGGGGGCTCGATCTTAGAGAATGCCGATCTTGGGCTGCCAAAGGGGTCGAGCTTGGGCCGGGCCTTTTAGAGAATGCCGAGCTTGGGCTCCTTTGAGGTCCCTTTGTGTTGGGCTTGAAGTTGTGGGCTGGGGCCCCGGGTCGGGTAGTGCCGAGCTTGAGTGTGGTCTTAGATGCTACCGATCCAGAGTCCGATCTTAGATGCGCCGAGATGTACCCCCATCTTTATGCCTTAGTTGTTAAGTTTTGAGTTACCGGGGTCGTGCTTGAGTTTCATGCCTTAATGCATAAGGGCTTGAGGTGCCGAGTTGTACGGGGCTTGCATCCCTTTGTGCGTAAGGGTTGAGGTGCCGAAATGGGCCTGGGGTTGCATGCCTTAATGAGTAAGGGCTTGAGGTGCCGAGCAGGCCTGGGCTTGTGTGCCTTGATGCAAGGGCTTGAGGTGCCGAGCGTTTTTGGGTTGCATTCCTTGGGCGTAGGGCTTAAGGTCCCGACCCGGGGCCCTCAGCTTGAATTTTTAATGTGCAAGGGCTTGATGTGGTGACCCGGGTCGAGCTATGCGTTTTAGTGCGTAAGGGCTTAAGGTGCCTAGCGGTTCGTTTTCGGGGTTTTAGGCGTATAATAAGGTGCCGAGCCACCCAAAACTTGAATCCCCTTAATGCGAAGGGCTTGATGTACCAAGTCAGGCTGGGTTTGGGTTTTTAGTGCATAAGGGCTTAAGGTGCGGCCGGGCTCAAATTGGCGTTTTAATGCATAAGGGTTTGATGTGTCAAAGTCGGGGCTGGGGCTTGGCCTTATTGCGAAAGGGCTTGATGTACCAAAAGGGGCTCCCCAGTTTTTAGTGCTTAAGGGCTTGAGGGCCAAAACCCGGGTCTGCTTGATGCCTTAGTGCGATGGGCTTGAGGTGCCAAACTGGGGCCCGGTCTTGATAGTGCCGTGCTTGAGCAGGGTTTTAGATTCCGAGCTTGTACCGATTTTGATAATCCCAGCTATAGCCCCTTAGCCCCCGCCGAGTCAAGCCCCTTTTATGCCTTAGTTGTTAAGGCTTTGTTTTTTAGAAGAGCCATTTTTGGGGGAGAAGCTTCATAGTATATTGATGTGGGTATGCATTGGGACAAATACATTTGCTTCAAAATAGAATCAAACCCCCCTTGAATAAAATTGAATAACGAGATATGGAACCCAAGGTTCAAAATAAAATCTATTAGACTAACACCCAATCGATGGGATTTCAATGAAACCATCATAAAATTTATTGACCTCGGATTAGGAAAAAGAAGAAATTTTTCAAAGGGGGCCCCTGGGGTCAGAGGCTTTCATCTCGACAATCAATAATTTCACCGTATATGGGGGGGCCCCAGATGGTTTTTTGATAGATTTAAAGAAGTTTGCATAGTATTCCTAGGTTTCCCTTTCCCTTTGGGACTTGCATTCCCAACTCCATTGTGGGGGGAATTTGACTTTCATTTGCTTAGTGGACACAATCGCCCCAAGGCCATTGAGACCATGGTAGTGGCTGCCCCAGCCCCCCGTCCGATGGTTGGGGGAAGTTACAACTCTTCCAGCTCCGGGGGTGCCCGAAAATTGCATAAGGGTCCCGAACTGCTTTAGGGCCCCAAAAGGCAAGCCCTAGTTTGGTGAAGGCTTGAGGACATGAGGTCAACGGAGGCTTTTGTGTCCACTAGGCCCCCCGGGAAGGGTCGCTGCCACCACTAATTGAACTACGACAACGCCTCCCAGGGGGCCCCCAACTCTTCCAAATCTTTATCGAGAATGTAATGAATGGATCCGTTTGGACTTTGACAGTCGTTCCATGATGCATACGAACAAAGACGGGGGCTTTGGTTTTTCCGACAGATTCGTCGGGGTCCACCCATGATTGTTAGAATGGCTAGACCCTTTGGTCGGTTATCATAGGGCCACCCCAATGATTAGTTCCTTTTTTTCCCCCATCTCGTTTTGGCCTTGCATCATTTCTCCTGGGGCCGCCGCCTCCATATTTTTGCTTCAAATACTTGTTAAGGTATCCAGCCCGATGAGCTCATCTTTTTTTTCAGAATTGTAGTCTTCAGGTTATGCCCATGGTCTCGGTATCAAAAAACCCCCCGGTTTGGGGGTTCCCCCCCCCGGTTTACCCCCTTTGGCCTAGGCCAAAAAAATACTTATGATCCTAGATCTCTAAGAGGTTTTGTTGGGGAATGATCAAATTCATAATGCTCGGTTCATCAATGTCAAGCGCAACTGTTCTATTCTTCTTGGCTCACGGAATCCCCCCAGGCCCCGAGTCCTTTTCCCCTTTTTCCCGACCCCCCTTGTCGCCTATCCTCCGCGGTCTTTTTCCCCTCCATGTTGGCATATTGATTGCATCATCTTAAAAGAGCATTGTTTTTGACAAGTCAAGGGCCGTAGATCGAACCAAGGTATTACCCCATTGCACAAGGGTATACGCCCCCCCTTTCCCATAGGTTTTTACCTCCAATGTCGCTTTTGGGGAATTGTGAAAAGGGAAATTTATAGTCTCTCTCCCCCCCCCTCATGTTCATCATGTTTTATGAGTTTGGTTCCCTATACTTGCGGGGGAAAAGGGGGGAACGCTTTTGTCAACTCTTCATAGCTACGGATGGATCGGGGCCCCAAGTTTGACATCCATACCAAAAACCTTTTAAAAAGCCAAAAGGCTCGATAGAGAATGGCATCCACCTACCATGAACCCCCATGGCCAAAGCGAAAATTAGATGATCATAGGGATTTTTCCGCCATATCCATTAAAGACGGGTATCACAAAATTTGAGGGCAGCTCGGTGTCTACTCCCATCGATAGTGCATTATGGGTGGAGTTACAATTATGTCGGCCGGGTGCCTTTGCCCCCATTCCTTCTACCCTCGCGAGTCAGGATGCCCTGTGTCATCCTTCTCATCTGGGCTTTGGGATCCGTGGACCCCATCCCCTTTTCCCCCCTTCCCCGGGGCTTCTTCCCCACCTTGGTTACCACCGGCCCCCCCCCCGGCCCCCCCGGGTGCGCCATTGGTGGGCCCGAGGGCAGGTCCCCCCATGGGGTTGATCTCGCCAAGCTATCCTTTAAAAATTTTTTCCCCCCTCATCTCTAGGGGACACGCCTTTAGTGAGTCTTTGAGGCATCTGGTGTCTTCCTACCGGGGGATCTATGGACATCATTTCTCGGCCCCTGGACGGTGGAACGATGAGTTTTTCCATTCTAGGCCGGGGGGGACCTCCCCCCTCAATAGGAGAGCAAGGTGGTACCAAGTGAACAAAGTGACGTTTTGGCCCCCCCCTTTTTTGTTGATTGAGGGTGACACTGTTGTCGAGTTTCATTGAGTTATTCCCTTAACGCCTGGGCCCCAAAATAATTTAGTCCGTGGCATGGGAAGTACCAAGCCGATTTAACGGATGAAGTCCCACCCCAAAAGGTTGTTGCTAACCCCCCTAGCTATAGGCTCGACCCCAAAAATTTCCCTGTTTAGGTGAATTACGGGTGTGGGACATGGCAGATAGTCGAGGGCCGCCCGTCCCCCCCCTTTAACCCCGCATCAAGGGGTTTGCGGGGCCCTTTTTGGGGGGGTCTTTCTGACATTCTCTTGCTCGCCATTGGTGGTAAAGGGGGGCCCCCCAAAAAGGTAACTCGGGGGGGATCACTCGTTGTCGGGGAAGAAACGACCTTCCCTCCTTAATTGCATTGGTCCATGGTGACTTTTGAAACCCCATTCTACATACCGCACCAATTTGATGCAAGAAAATTAATCGGGTGATTTTCCCCCATAGTTCCTTGTGCTCCAATGACCAAAAAGAAGAGATGATAGGGGACAGGGGGCCCCAAGGGGGGGCTCTCCGGCCTGACCCCAAAAAGGGGATGCTCAAGAGAGCTTTTCCAAAAACGAGTGATTGATCCCCCCCCATGATGGAGGCTTCCCCTTTGGGATTTATAGGCTACCATGGAGAGAGAAGGAGGGGCATGGAGAATCCATTAGGGGGAGTCCGAGGGGGGCACCGTGTTTCCCCGGGGAATTTTTTGGGGGTTTGGGGATATTCCGAGAATTTTTCTATTGATCTCACAGCAAGTCATGAGAGGGGTCGACGCCTCGATGACGGTAGTGGATAGAGTTCGCCCCGTGATCGGGGGGTCACGCCCTTGAATGTAGGAGGGATGTGTGCACGTTGGGGGGTTTTTTTCTTGACTGGAGCCGAGGTGACAGCCGAGCCGAGGTGACTAGTTGGCATGAGGGGAGGCCCAGGCGGAAAAAACACCGATGGAGGGCCGAGGTGCATGGCCTAATGAGATGCCGGGGGGGGAAAAGGGGGGGTGGGGGGCCGGGGAAAAAGGGCCCCCGATGGAGGGCCGAGGGGGGATGACCGATGGAGGGCCGGGGGGAAGACGGGGATGGAGGGCCGAGGTGGTAGCAGGGCCCCTGCCAAGGTGGTGGGCATGGCCTGATGGAGGGCCGGGGAGTAGCACACCGATGGAGGGCCGAGGGGGAAGAGGGGGTCGATGGGGGGGCCCAGGTGGTAGCCCCCCAATGAGATGGGGGTGGCAAGACGACTTGATGGAGGGCCGGGGGGAGCACGGCCCGATATAGGTCCAAGGGGGGTTTTTATGTTTAGGTTTATACATGCTTCAAAGATTGCCGAGGGGGGGGAATTTTGCCTCATCACTTACCTTCATCATTCACCTCGATTTCCCATAACAAAGTTTTTAATATGAAGCTTGTGCTTTGGGACCTAAACTCCCCCGACTATTGAGTAAGAAGGATCAAGGTATATGGAGATTCATCCATAATCATCTATCGACGCAAGGAAAGTGGAAGCCCAAAATGAAAAGTCAAGCCGTTTCCCAAAAACATCCGAAGAGGTGATTGAACACTTTGAGAAGATTTCATTCAATACTTCCAGAGATAAAAAAGTTTCCCGATGCCCTCACAACCTTGGCATCCATGGTAGAATGCAACCTTTTGGCTAGGGTCCCCCCTTTTTTGGGGAGAACAAAGAAACAACCCCATTTATTAGAATTCGTGAACACTAAACCGTGGATGGTCGGTCTTTTTTCTCACATAGTGAGTTTTATCGAGAAAGGAAGTACCCAAGTGGAGCAACTGACAAAGAAAAGAAGTATCTAAGGAGATATGCCACCCAATTTATTCTTCAGGAGAATTTGTTATACAAGAGATCCTACGATGGAATACCAAGATGCAAGCTAAGAAAATCCTTGGGGCCGATACTATTGGAACACAATGGAAGTAGTTTTATGGACTTTGTCAAGAAATGCCACAAATGTCGATATTTTCCAATATCATATATATCCCACCAATATAGTTGCATTTGCTCAATTCTCCTTGGCCTTTCTCCACTTGGGACATTGACATCATTGGAAAGGTTAACCCTAAAGCATCCAATGGTCATAAATTCATCTTGGTAGCCATCGATTATTTGACTAAGTGGGTAGAAACTCAATCTTATGAAAAAACTCACTCCCTAAGTTAGAAAATTCATCCGAGAAAACATCATTTGCTGATATGGAATATCTCAAGAGTTGATATCGCATCGTGGATCTCATTTCGAGCAAGACTGATAAAATTTACACAAAGTTTGGTATTAGAAGGCATCACTTCCCCCGCCATGCCCAATGGGCTAGTAGAAATAGCTAAGAAGAACATCAAAGTGATCCTAAAAAAAAAGGCTAAAACACACAAGGATTGGGCTAATAAGTTACCACTTGCTTTGTAGGCATATCGACAGACGGTCCCCACAAGGGCAACCCCTTTTTCTTTGGTATACGGGTTGAGGGCCTCCCCTTTTTAAATCCTAGTGCCATCCCTAAGGGGGTTTTTGATAGTTAGTTACCAAGGAGAATGGGTGAAGGCTGCATGATGAGCTCAATTTTTCAATGAAAGGCATATGAAGGCTATGGATAATTTGAAGAAGTATTATGAGAATGGCAAGGGCCTTCAACAAGAATGTGAAGCCTCACACATAGTGGAGGATGAACTTGTTCTTCAAGAACAAAAGCCCCAATTCATGACCTAAGAGAGAAATTGGCCAACTAGAGTGGCCCATTCACCCAAAGAGATTCTACTAGGCAAGGCTATGAAGCTCATAAACTACGGGGGAGAAGAAATACTGGATTGGTTACCATGGATCAACTCAAGAAATATTATGTCAAAGGGGGGTGAATAGTCAAAACTAGTAGACCGATTCCTCTCAAAGGGATATAGGCAACTTGACATGTGCAAGTGGGTCTCAACCATCTCAAGGCAATAAATTGGTTCCTAAATTAATAAACAAAGTATCTTAAAAGATCATCATAGTTTGTGTCCCCAAGAATCACATTCGCATACAAGGGCATTAGGTACCCGCTATTCACCTATGGTCCCAAAATTTTATCTAGGATTTTATTCTCCAAAATTCCCCAAAGATCGCTTATCAAGGCCATTTTATTTCCCATCCTTGATCACCAAAAGAGGAAGAAGAGCTTGATGCAAAAAGGGGGAAAGGTTTGATTGTGTCAAGAGCTAATGAGTAATGTTTTTATAAATCATCACCCCTTTTCTTTGCTTGTGATAATTGTAGGATAAGTCACGGTTCCTTGGATGAGACATTGAGAAAATGGCCCTTTTGACATGAGCATAGTGGCACCAGGACTTTGAATCCATGAATATGTCAATGCTCAAGATTGGGTGCATAGAGCTACATCAAAAACCCCCCCAAAAAGTGCCTCAACACCGGATGCCGATTTTATTTTTTCGATTTGGGTTGATTGAGATCTGCTAAATTTCGAGGAGTTCCAAGTTTATATGTTATCTCCACCTAAGGGTAAGTTGATTCAACCATCTTTAAAAAAAAGATCTCAAAAGAAATTGGGGACTTTTTCAGATGGGAAAAGAAGGAGATGAAGCAATTCTTTTTTTATGGAAAGATTGATACTCCAAAGGTGGCCAAGATCTTCATTCAATACCTACCACGGGGCAATCCATAACAAAGGTAAAGATGCTTATCTACTATGCATGATAGCTCTTGTTCTCCTAACTCCGGATGTGGTGCACCAACCGTCCTAATAGAAGTGATAAAGCAATTGAAGAAAGGAAGAGATATCATTCCCAAAATGAGACATTCAAAGGGTTTGATGACATGAGCCATAGCCATAGGTTTGGGCTTAATCATTATCATAGAAGCCCGCCATTTTCCAACTCGCTACTTGCCAAGTTGAAGCTAAATAGGCCGTTAGATGGAGGTTAGCTCGGGACTTGGTTACCAAGAAAGGGGGGAAGCCCCCCGAATTAAAAACCTCAAAAAATGTTTGGGGGAAAGGAAAACCAAAAGGGAAAAATTTTTCCAGGGAAGGGCCCCCAAAACCCCAAAGGATTTTGATAAACCCTTTTACCAACAAAAGAAATTGGGGGGGGGAAGGGGCCCAAAATTTTTATTCCCCCCATTCTAATTTTTTAATTTTTAAATTTTGGGAAAAATTTCCCATAAACAAAAAAAAATTTTCTTTTCCCCATATTTAATATAATTTATTATAATTTTTAAAAGGAAAACCCAAAACCAAAAAAAAAAAAAAAAAAAAAAAAAAAAAAAAAGGGGGGGGGGGGAAAAGAAAAGAAAATATTCATATGTTTGTGTTTACAAGAAATGTAGGAACAAATCCCTATGGGTCAAAAGTCATCATCCTAACTCCCCCAAAAATCATCCTCATGAAAGGTCGAGAAGGGAGGGCCCCAAACCCCGAGCTCCCCCCCGGCTCGGGTCCTCAACCCCCCCGCAAACGGGAATTCTCCCCCAATAGGAGCAAACCCCGCTCCTCAAGGCCTCAATCTCCTTTCCTTGTAGAACACATGGAATGATCAAGAAAAGAAGCAATAAAAGAGGAAAGAGATTAAGGATGGGGAGTACCATTTCAACCACGACCCCAAGCACCGATGCATGCTCCTAAGTTAAAAAATAGAGCTCCAAAGATACCGAAACAAGCATGTCACCAAAAGGAATCAAGGATCAATCAAACAAGAAGTGTTGTGATACTCACATAGTCATATGGGATCTCAAGTCCAAGAGGGCCTCTATCCACTCTATGCTCCAAGAGCCGAGGAATGCTCGATGGGTCGGATCGATAGGAAAGATGGGAAACCACCAAAGATTGATAGCCATCCGAGAGGTCCTCTCAAAATGGAAGACTAATCTGATATGAGGAGGCAACCCCCCCGGGCCCTTAAGTAGGGGGGGGAGCCAAATGTCGTCCCCTCCATTAAAAGAACATCAATTAGAAAATGGAAGAATTTGAAATATAAAAAATGTCTAAGAGATGAAACATACTAGTGGTCCCCTAGGGAAGGGGGCGCAGCCCCCCCCCTCGAGAAAGGCCTCGAATCTTGATTCATCCAAGAGAGAGTCATCCCACACTTTAGCCCATATCTCCATCTCACTTTGGGAGACGCCTCGTAAAGCATAGTAGATGGAGGATAACCGAGAAAAAAAGAGAATTAGCCCCGAGGAGTGACCCCCCCCCTTGATACCAAGGGGGGCCCCCCAAATCCCTCGTAATAATGAAACCCCTTTTATCAATCGCTTGGCTCGACAAATTCATGGGGTTGAAAAATTTTGGGATATTGCGAAATGGTTCCAATTGACCCGGGTTAAGATGAAGTGAGTTTAGCATAAGGAAAAAGAAAAACTTGACAATAAATATAGCTTCTCCGTCGACCCCAAGAGAGCGGGAGTGGTCTGGGGATAGCCAACCTCGACACCGATGTTTCCCCATCTCTAGCCATGGGGAATGGCAAACTCAGGGATCCTCCAACAGGGGGGAAAATTTTTTTGGTGTTCGTAATAAAAGGCTGAATTGAAATACCAAAATAAAGTTTGAAAAAAAAAAGAAAAGAGAAAAAAATAACAAAAAGAAATTCAAAGTTACTTGGAGAATGCCCCCCTTTCCCCCTTTGGGGCCCCTCGATTCCATATACCAAAGCAAGTCAAAGGTCCGCAGAAGGTATGTGTAGGGGGCCCCCCCCCAATCCCAAGAATCAACCTCCTAAATGTTTGGGAAGAGGGCAGCCATGTGGATGTCCACCCCCGGAGGTAAAAAAAAAAGGCAATGTGCAAAAAACAAAAGAAAGGAGCAGTTTCCCCATGAGGTTACCCGGTTCACCTCAAATCTCCCCTCATCCAATGGGCATTGATCACCCCGGATGTTTTCTCATCATCGCCCCCCAAAACCTATCAACTCGTGGAACTCTTGTCCCGGGAAAGTCGCAGAAGAGACAGGGCCCCCAAGAGGTATGCTAGTCGGCATAAAAGCAAGGGGGTGATGGCAATCTCACCAAGGGGGAAAGGGGGAAAGAATAGGTACTGCCACCAAGTTTCCCCCAAGGCTTCGCCAATGCCGAGCAAAATTTTTGCTCCAAAAGGGCCCAAAAACGACATGTAGGTAGAATCCACTTGTTTTTTGTTCTATGGGGAAGCATGTCATACCACCCCAACCACATTAGGATGGCCATATCTAGCTAATGTGGGGGTTTTTCCATCACCATGCTCCTAATAAATGCAAACATGAAAAAAAAAATAATAAATAAAAAATAAAAATAATAATAAATGCAAAAATGAACAAGAAAAAAAAATTTTAAAAAAAAAAAAAAAAATAATAATAAATGCAAAAAAAAAAAAAAACAAGATAAGAAAAAAGGGAAAAACTTACCATCTACCCCATGCCGCATCAAAATGTGATCTTGGGTCCCGAAAGTGTTCCCCCATGTACAAATCAGGGGCTATCATCCCTTCGAGGATGTTCTACATCTCTCTCCAATACCCGCTTGATCTCTGGTGTCCTCCTTTCTCCTATCAGCCATGTTTCAAATTTGCAAAGAACCCAAGAAGTTTTACAAATTACAAAGAACCCCAAAAGTTATAAAATTGCAAAGAACCTCGTAAACTTTTATAAATTGCAAAGAACCCCAAAAGTTTCTCAATTTGTAAAAGGCTCTAAAAGACTTCAAATGGTTTCTCCTTAAGAACTATGAAGAACTTCAAGGCAAGATGAAGAATTTCAAAGGAAAACTCAAAGGAATTTATGAAAACTCGAAAAAATGCAAAGAACTTCAAATCTTCAAGAAAAAAAAAACCCCCGAGCTCACTCACTCACAAACAAATCGTTCCAAACTCAAGGAACTCAGATTGATAAGTGAACAGAAGCTGGGGGGACCATTTATAAAAAAAATTGTCCTCCTAAAAAAAAAAAATTAAAATCAAATGGAAAGTGAAATCTACTTGGTAGGTAAAAAACACATGAAAGTGGAAGATGAAGTTAGAGAAAAAAAAAAAGGTGAAATCTTAATTTGTGAGATAGATGGAAATTATCACACAAAATTCAAAAGACCAAATCAAGAAGTCAAAATTCAAATTCCAAATTCAAAGTTCAAAGATGCCAAATCAAAAGTCAAAATTCAAAGATTCCAAATCAAAAGCTAATAATCAAGATTTCAAACCAAAATTCAAAGTTCAAAGATTCCAAATCAAAAGTCAAAATTCAAAGTTCAAATCAAGAACCAAAAGTTCAAGATCAAGAGCCAAATTTCATGATTCAAGGGCTTAAATCGAGTAGCCCATTTCATTGACCGACCCTGTGGGTCTAATTTCATTGACCGCCCTAGGTGGCCCAATCTCATTGAATGGGCCCTGTGGCTTAATTTCATTGACCCGACCCCAGATGGCCCAATTTCATTGACTACCCCCGGATGACCCAATCTCATTGAACATGCCCCATGTGGCCAAATTTATTGACTCGGCCCGTGGCCCTTTTTTGACCGCCCTGTACCCCAATCTCATTGACTCATTTAGGGGGCCCCAAATTTTTATTAGCTCGCCCCAAGGGGCCCCCCCCCCTTTTGAATCGGCCCCGAGTGACCACTTCATAGCCCAAAATTTCCCTTGAACAGCAGGGGGAAGCCTAGCTAAGGAAAATCCAAGAATAAAATGTTTTTCCTATAAGATTGGAAGAGCAATGAATTTTTTTTTTGTAACGATGGTCTTGATAGTCTAGATTGGCTTGATAAATCTCCCCCGGGGAGACCAAATTCCCAAAATAGCACATATGAAGCCCAAATAAGGAAAATCCAAGAATAAAATTTTTTTTCCCCCCCAATAGTTTGAAAAAAAAAAGGGAAATTTTTTTCTTGTAAAAAATGGTCCCGATAATCCATAGGTGTGAAAGACCCATCAAGACCAAATTCCTCAAAATCGACACATGTAAAGCTTGGCCAAGGAAAATCCAAAGAACAAACTACTAACTTTTTTTGTAGGATTGGAAGAGAAAGAAATTTCTTTCCCAACGAGTCCGTAAGTCCTAAACTTCAAAGTAGTTAAGAGATATTACATATTGCATTTTCAACCCCCCCCCTTGATGAGCAAGATGACTAGTATATGCCCGGTAACAAAATATGGTAGTTTTTTTTTCCCCTTTTTGGGTATTGGCAACCCCCGCTAAAGGGGGGGATTCCAGACACCCAATTTTGTCACCCTCCAATGGCTATGATTGTAATACCCTACTTAAACCCGATGATTACAGGGTTGACCTTTTAACCATGCAGCCCCAACCGAGAGAGTTAAAGCGGATCCTTATGGACTATGATGGCAAGGGTGATTTAACACCCGGGCCCGGTCCGATAAGTCCACCCAAAGGGGCTGTAAGAGACTGTACCTGCGGTACATGCACCTATCATAAGGCAATGTACGGATAAAGGTATGAAATGATATTAAGGCATATGTATATTACATCGATGCCAAGAGTGAGATTCGGTCATGCCCCAAAATCCCAATTTTTTTCCTCATGGCAGTGGGGATCCACCCCCCCAAAGTGACCCACCCATGTGAATACTTAATTATTTTAAGAAGTATATATAGCATTTATGTTTTCTTTTTTTTTCATTTATGACACTCAGACGCTGGTGAGAAGAGAAAGAGAGAGAAAAAAAAAGGGGGAAAGAAGAGGAAAAGAGAAGGAAGAGGAAGAAGAGATGGATTTAAAAGGAGGCTTGATCTTCCCTTTCCCCCCCCGGGAGTGATCTCCAACACTAGATCTACGTTTAGAGGTGAGCAAAGGTGGGTTCCTTAAACTTTCACCATACCCAAGTAAAACCCTTGATTTGGGTAGGGTTTCGAGATCTTGTAAACCCCCTTGAGATGATGAATCTAAGGTTTAATAGATGATCTATTTTTGATTTTGAAGGATTTGAAGAAGTATTTACAAGGTTGAGAAGCATTGTTAATTTAAAATTTTTTTTTGGGGTTTTGAAGGTGTTCTTGAGCAAAGAAGGTAAGATGGTTTTTCCCTTCAAAATTTTTAACCCCAGATCTAGGTTAAACCATCTTATAAGACCTTGAATTTTGGAGAAGGGGTTTTGAAAGGCCCCATTTGAACCCCCAAAAGGGTTTGGGGGGAAATTTGGGAAAAATGGTGTTTTTTCCAAGACGGTGGGTTAAAGGGGGCCATTTGGCCCACCAGGGCACCCCCGAGGGGGAACCCCCGGCCAACGGCACCCCAAACCCGGGGGCCGACGGGGGCCACCGCCTGCCAGCCTTAGCAGGCCCCTTTGGGGCCCCAAATTTTGGGTTTGGGGCCGGGGGGCCCCATGGGGGCCGCCCACTAGGGCCGCCCCGTGGGTCCGACGTGGATCAAAAAAGGGGGGTCTGACTCACCCGAGGGGCCCCCAACGTGATTTTTATGTCCGATTGACCCAAAAGGGACGGGTGACCTTCTTTAAGATTCTAAACATGATCTTGTCTTTGGGGTCGTGTTAATCTTGATTCCAAATTGGTGAAATACTAACCCCGCCACTCATGTTAGGTTCCCCAAAATTTTACCCCTGACCGGATCTCACCCACGAAGCGTGAGTCCTTGTACACAAGGGAAGGGGGAGAGGACTTTTGG
Source organism: Macadamia tetraphylla (assembly GCA_022985045.1). Taxonomy (NCBI): domain Eukaryota; kingdom Viridiplantae; phylum Streptophyta; class Magnoliopsida; order Proteales; family Proteaceae; genus Macadamia; species Macadamia tetraphylla. Next base: position 50,705,880 of record CM040969.1, on the reverse strand, counting down.
GCCCTTTTTTGGCATTTTTGGCATTCATTTAATCGATCTAGTTTAGCCATGTCATCAAAAATGCTATGTAGATTAGTCATCCTCACATGGTTATGCATGGGTGTTGTGTTTATTTCTAAATGCCAACCGATAATATGTTTCGGATGAATGGGACTTTTTTTGGGGCATGATGCATTAATAGACTAGATGCCGGGGTGGCTTGGAAACAAAAGTGCATTGGTCCCGGGGATGGGATTTTTGGCATTATGCAATTGTACTATTGTCAATAGGAGCAGGGGTTTAGGATTATCATCTACCTTAAAAACCCCCTTCCCAAGGGGTTAAGGTGTTGGGTTACCATTTGGGGGAAGAAAGGGTTGGGGTTGGGGGTCACTGTGGTGGTTAGAAAATTCCCCTTGGTCATTAGGAAATGACAACCCCATGGTATATTCAAGAGGGCCAATCGCTGCTTTTTAAATTATCGGGGTCAAGCCCCTAATTTTTGTCATTTATTTTATGTTGAGAGCCGTTATGTTTTATTTTTTCGAGTACTCAGGGGGCCTTTTCCCCAAAAACTATGGGCGCGGGATGGAGTTCGCGGCTTTTTTTATATCCCCCGACCGTGGTTGTAGTAGCATTAAACCAAAGACTTAGTAATGTTGCTTAGGTGGATGGATTTAAAATGTATTGCATAGCATATAGGCATATGGTTGTGATTTGTGGTGTGGCCCCGGTGGTCCATCTTTCCACTTATCGAGCTAGTGAGCTCATCCCAGGGTGCACCCTTTTTAGATGATTTTGCGTGTCATCAACCGATGAGACGGGGGCCCCAAAGGGGGAAAAACCCCAAATCCTATTGTTTTATGGTTGTCCTTGTTAACTCTACCACGGGGTAGTGATTTTTTGGCGTGAGGGGGGGCCGTTTGGGGTGAGGGGATGAAAATGATGACATAAAGGGTTTAAAAGGTTACCGGAGATAACGAGCATCTTGGTATGCATGGAGTGGTTTAATACATCTTTAAAGGGGGTTTTGGGGGGGTTTGGGGGTAAAAATGAAAAATTGACCTATTTACGATGGGGGGCATTTTCGAAAAAAAAAATGACTTTTTTGGAAGATCGGTTCTTCATAAAAATATAGATTGTAATTTTCCAGTCCAAAGGCTTTTTTTTTTTGTCTTTTTCCCCGCCCCCGTATAAGGGTTCCCATTTATGGCATTAAAGGGGTTTTTTTGAAAAAAAAATTTTTTTAAAAATTTTAAAGTAAAATGACAAAAATACAATATTTCCAAGGGTTCGATTTCATCTTTTTCCCCATTCGTATGAGAAAGATACCCCATCGAAAGGTGTAGGGCATTTTGGTCTTTTATATGGATGATTCGATGATTTCTTCAAAAGTCGAGAGCATCCAGCTATTTATTCCAACGCACTTCATTTCATCTCGATCGGATATCGATGAAAAGTTAAAGGTTTCCCCAAAGTCGGTTTGAAATCCAAACCAAAATCCACCCCTTTTTTGTTGGGTGGTTTTTTGGGGTTTTTTTTTTGAAATTCGGGGGTTTTTTGTAATTTAAAGATTTTGAAGGCCCAAAAGGCAAGGGTCTTGCAACAAACATATGGAGGCGGGGGCTTGATTGTAATAAAGAGGAGAAAAGGGGGAAATGAAATGGAGGGGCCCAAAATTCACCACGAGGCTTGATGCCCATCCAAAGGCCGAGATTTTGGGTGATATGGAAGATAGATGTTTTCTGGATTTGTTTGGGGTTTGATGCATAATTTTGATGCCCCGGGGGACACTTTTCAAGGTATGTTATTGTGTTTCGCGTATAGAAAGTATAAAAGGATTCCATCTTAATGATCTCATGAAATCGATTAAAGCCATCATGGAAGTTTTGGATCCAAGGGGCAATATGCATTTTCACTTTTGTGGGGGAGACAAGCCCTTAAATAAAAAAACAACCAATCATAGATCGGCAACATTTCCCCACGATGTGGGGCCACGCCATGATGACGCCATCGAGATTCAAATCTAAGGGTTTTTGGGTCTGTTGTCCTTTTGGGTTTTAAAGGGAGCTTGGATTATAAGATCTCTTATATGAGATCTACGGTCAGATTTCCCCGTTGCGGCCCGCCGGGGAGCCTACGCCACCCCTTTTTAAAATTCCATTTCGGTTATCTCATTGCTCCAATTTTTAAAAAGGGCATAACTCCCTCATTTTAAGTCGGATTTGGGTGAACCGTTGCAGCTTTTTTTTTTTTAAGCCCACACCATGGAAGCAAGAAAAGGGGTTTTGGGTAAAAAAAGGCTACGGTTTTGGTAGGAGAACCCTTCCCCTTTGTTGGTCCGAAAAAAACATTTTTGATGATAAATGT
>CM040969.1:50682040-50703431 GCA_022985045.1 Macadamia tetraphylla | reverse complement strand
CAAGCTCCCAATGCTTCACATCCACTTCAATATTGTAAAAGTATTGTTTGGTGAAGGCTTTCTGCTTGTTGTCAATTCGAGTTTGGCGGACTCCAATTGTGTGAGCCAGGAGTCTTTGGTCTGATAGGGTCAACATGAAGGCTTGTCCCATCTGGTTGTTAGCAAGTTACAATAACTTGGTGATGCTGAGAAAGACTTTGAGATGAGCCTTGGGGTCTCCTGACCCATCGAATCTATCAGTCTGCCATTTGAACTTCTTGGAAATCATTGCCCCAGAAAAGAAACTCATTTTATCAGAATTCATTGTTTGGCTTTCTGAACTCTTTCCCATTCAGAGCATATTTTCTAATTTTTCTAATTGCTCTCTAATTTTTCTTTCTCTCTCCGTCTCTGGAGGTTCTATTCGGCACCCGAAACTCTTCTTCTTCATCGCAATTACTCCCCGGAGGAGGGACCTTGGAATAAGCCCCCATTGACCATTTGGACGGGTGGGGGAAACTCCTCTTTGAGCGGTTGGCTGACTTATTACGGTTCTCTTGAGTCAACTTGGGAAAAAATTCCGCAATGACCCATAGGTTTGTTGACCCAACTCCCCACGTAGCTTGTGTTGGTTCAGCCCTAGGGGGGTTTTGGAGTGCATGCGATGTCTGGGCTATTCCTCTCTTAACGTGGGCCATTTCTACTTAAGGTCTCTATGGGTGGACCCATACTTGCTCGGGTGATTGAGTCGGGGGGATCCATGTGGTGGGTTGTAATCATTGGCGTAGACAACCTTGAAGGGGCGATGGAGGTGATCTTGGACTTAATCAGTAAACTGGTTACCTGATGTGTCCAAATGGACCGTGGAGAATACTTGAGGTGTGGAATTATGCACGAACCAAAAGTGGCATATATTAGGATTCTTACATTCCCAACCCTTTATTCATTCATCCTTAATTGCCAACCAATGATCCACCCAAAAATTAGTCCACTTAATGGTGGGAGTGGGTGGGGATCCATGCCCTAGTCCATTCAATGTCAGTGGAAATTTTATACAAATGGCTTGACCAGAATATTCCTATTAATACATTCTCGGTCAATAAAGTCATGCTTTCCTTAATCTTACCCCACTAGGTGACCTTCCTCCTAGTTTCCTCGGGTCTTTTAGATAATTCGGCATTTCGTGGGACTTTGACAGAAACCAGCCCAGATCACATATGCCAAATCATCTATATTTCATTTCTAAGGAGGAAGGATACCTTTTATCCGAAACCCACTTAGAAGAGCATTTCTTTATGACTAGAATGTATCATAGGAAAATTCTTTTCAAGGCTGCAAACAAATTTCTGAGATCAGCTTGTGGCATTCCTAGAATGCTTCATCTATTTCCTACATGATGCGAGCATGCGGTGGATGCAATAGGACCGACAATGCTTCCTTGGCGGGATCTATATCGTAAGTCGTGATCCTTTTGATATACCAGTGCGAGATCAAGGGGTGACTTCCTTACCCATTACTCGTGACTACACGAGGTTAAGCAACTAACCATGGGGTGGTGGAGCCGTGAGTGATTGTGGTAAAAGTGTAATGCGGAAATATAATTACTCGATCTCGGGAAAGTCATAAATTGTGGACCTCCCCAAGAAAGCAGCACTATTTTGAACATCCTCGCCATCTAACAATACCCACCCCTTGTAAAAGAAGTGGCTACCATTTGCTCTCAGTACTCTCCGACTGCTGACCTCCTCGGGGGTGCGGATATGATGGGGAGTCCCACGAAAAGATTCCACCGAGCACGATGCATGATGAGGTTAGCGGTACAAATACAAAGCGTAGGGTTAGCCAAACACATTTTCAAACAAATCGGTGAAAATATTCTTGCATTTAGAGATAGCATCTAGTGTCGGAGCTTGACATTATCCCGTGGCGCCCCTTTGTGAGGGGAGCGCGAGAAAAGGGAAGAAGACCTTCTTTTGCCTTGACCCTCTCTCCTTTTTTTCTCTTTCTTTGAGGAAGAATTTTCGTGTGTGTTTTTCTGAGCCCCCCCTGTATCCCGCCCGAGATATGTGGAGCCCCATTTACATGAATGTGAAATTTATCATTAGACAAGGGTTTGATGATGGTTCAATACGGATTGGGATCATACAAGAAGGGGTTTGGAGTCACTACCTAGGATTATGGGCCCAAGACCGGGTGGGCCGATTCTGAAAGGACTGAAAATTGGTCGTTTGAGATTTAAGGTACATGTCATTTCAAAATTTGGGGAAAGGGGTTAGGCACCCGATTTGTTTGTTCAACCCGGGCTTCCTACTAGATGTAGAACTAACATTTTTTATGATTTTTTTCCATCATGCATGGCTAAATTATCACTTTTGTATGTACATTGACATAATTTAAAAGATTATTATACTACAACAAGGTCCATATAGAGTCTACATTATGCTAATTTGGGTGAAAAATTATACGAGCGACCCTTTTTTGGGTCAAGAAGGGGGGGGCCCCAATGAGCTCTTTTAACTTTTCTTGGCTCGGGGAAGATAGTCTTGGCCTCCAACTTCCTTTCTTGAGAGATGTTGATTAGGGGAGTTCGAATAAAAAGGTTTTTTATTTTTTTTATTGACTCTAAAGCTTCTACAAGGAAGGGTACTTTTGGATTTTGGCGGGGCACTCGAAGCTTCCACATGGGGATAGGCTATGGGAGGTTAGGGGGGTGGCACTCTGGTAAAAATTCCGGAAATGGTGAGACCTAAATGGTTGAAGAACTTTGAAGGCCCCAAGAACACTTTTAAAAATCAAAGGAATCTTATGAAGATCTCTGAAGACTTGAAGAAACTCAAGGAGGGGGGGAAAACTAAGGGGAAAAATTTTTCCAGAAAAACTCACTCAAAGAAGGCAAGGGTTGAAGAATTTTGAAGGCTCAAGAACTGATCCAAAAAACCGTTTGGATCTCATGAAGATTTTCAAGACTTGAAAAAACCCCAAGGGGGAGGGAGGGAGAGCTTCCTCTATTTTGGATGCTCCTAAGAGACTTGGTGTTTTTTTTGTGTGAAAATCAAAGGGGGGAGCTTCCTCTACTATAGATGCTCCTAAGAGACTTGGTGTTTTTGTGTGAAAATCCAAGGGAGGGGAGAGGGAGCTTCCTCTACTATAGATGCCCCCAAGAGACTTGGGGGTTTTTTGTGAAAATCAAAGGGAGGGGGAGAGGCAGAGCTTCCTCTACTATGGATGCTCCCCAAAAGACTTGGTGTTTTTGGTGCGGGGGGGGCATTTATAGGATTCTTGAACCAATAGGGAGAAAAGAAATTTTCTTAGCCAATGGGGAAAAAGTGGTTTCTAAACCAATGGGGGAAAAATAAAATTTTTGGGCCAATGGGAGGTTGCGGGAAGTATGCTAGCGAGTAGTGTATGGTGCACAAGTGGGTGGAGAAAATCTTTTCACCCATTAGGTCAATGGAACATATATTACGGCCATTGACAATCACCGGGTGGGTAAGGGTGGCGGCGGTTTCGGGTTTATGAGGCAAATCGTTTGGAGGGGGGTGGCGGTGTGCATCACATGGCGTGCGAGGATAGGTAGGGCAACGTGGTAGGGTGCAAAGTGCAAGCATAGTGCATCCCAAACCAGCAAGTGCCCATGACATGTGCCGAGGCACGTGGGTCTCTGGGCATGTGGGGCTGGTGGCGGGGCCCATGCGGAGGGGGCAAAGCGTCGTTCCCCCCCGGCGTGCATCTTTGGGGCCCAGGTGGTGGGGGCATGGAGCATGTGCAGGGCTGGCAAGCGGGGGCATAACGTCGTGTGGTGGCGTATAGGGCTGGCCCGGGGGGGATCGATGGGTCTGACATCTGGGGGCTGTGGTATGCATGGGGCTATGCATAGGGCACGCGTTATTCTTGGGGCTGGGGTTTGGATGTCGGGGTTTCCATGCGGTAAAAATGTGATTTTCGGGGGAAAAATTATGGGAGATACGATGATCAAATTTTGGCGCACCTATATTGTTGGGAAATTTTGATTTATATTATCCATCCTATGGTCATTCTAATGGTTCCCATTTATGAAAAGTCATAATTGGGCCCTCTTCCCTCCCCATGGGATTTTTGGGGTTTTTGGGGGTAGGGGATGTTTACGGGTTTCCTTAGTCAATTATCATCTCTATCGATCGGAAGCAAGAAGTCACATCCAAGATCCCAAAAATTATCATAGTCGGAGGAAGGTGACAAAATTGGGTGTTTGGGGGGTCACAAAAAAGACATAGAAAAGAAGCTTAGAATCGTCGTTGGGGGCCCTAAGAACAATGAAAGACATGGTCATGACACATTTTAAAAACTCAAAGGAGGTTGTCGATGAAGTTCAAGCTCAAACATAGCTCATTAGACCACGGGGGGGGGCATATAGGTGGGTAGAAGGATCCACCTATGCAAGCCATCCATGGGGAGCACCAGACCACAGGGAAGTGCTCACGGGCTAGTGCCCCCCAAACCTACCCGGTGGACCGGGCCCAACCAAGACCGATGGGTTCCCAAAGGGCTAGGGACCCACCGGTCCTAACCCTTAGGCTTGAGGCCCGGGGAAATTTTGGGGGTGCAGCTCCCGTGGTGCCCCCCACCCCCGGGTCATGGGTTCTTGCTACCCTTATTTCCTTCTTCACCCACCTTATGGGAACCTAGAGGGGTTTATTACTTCACATTTTCCGAAAATGGGTAAGTCCTTGCATTTTATTCATATTTATTCATTCATTTATATATATATTTGTCATTATTATTTTTCTTGATTTTTATTTTAGGGGCAATGGGGTACCACGGCTAAAATCGTCATCAAACACCTTGGGCTGGTATAAGGTGCTTCCTCGCGGGTAAAGGGGGTTTGTTGATTCATCTTACAGGATTGACCTCATTAGAGACTCGAAAGTTCAGCTTTTGGCATTGGGGGGGGCCCCCTGGGCGGTGGTGGCCAAGCACTCATTCCTTCCATCTCCCCTCTTGGGAAGACTACCATTCGCCCCATCTTCTATGCTTTGTGAGCATACCATTTGGAGGAGACCCTATCCTTTCCTAAGACTCTAACACAGGAGTTCACGATTTTTGACATTGATATTTAGGGCGACCAAATAGATATCCGTTTAGGTGAGATTAGTGCCTTTTTGGGGAGGGCAGACCTATGGGTGAACCTAATAACTTTGCACGGGTGACGTTCTTTCCTTCCATTCTTTTTGGGTCGGTGTTGTTGAAATGCCCACACTCCTATTTGTGTTTTGGTAATAACAAGCAAACTTTGTAATCTTAACCTTCTACTAAGTGTGATTTAGAAAAAAAAGAAGACTCAAAGCTACTTGGAGCGTCAAGTCAAGAACTCCAATAACAAGACATGAAGATGAAGTATTGAGTGGGAGCACCAAAATGAAGATTCAAGTATCAAGACAAGAAGAAAACCTCTAGCATAGAGGTTTGTCATGTAACTTGTCCATCTTGATTTATATTGTGCATGCACTCATACATTGAATGTCATTATGCTAGATTGACCATAGGTGGAGGGGAACATGATAGAATACCAAGACTTGTATTTTCTATAAAAACCCTTTAACCTGAATAAGGGGGATTTTAGGTATTTAAAATGTTAGTATCGGAGTTGGACCCTTCACAAGGTTGTAGGGAAAACAGTCATGTTCCAAAACCAACTGGTTTTAGGTCAATACAAGGTCTTACCTTTAAGTTATGATCAATTTTTGATGATATTGTCTACCAAAAATGCCCATAAGGGGGGTAAAGGCCCCCCCAAAATTGGGCCCCATTGGGGAGAATCACGTTTGGGCGATCAGAAAAATGACCGGTTGACCAGCACAATGACCATAGGTAGTGGATCGGCCAAACCAAAAACCACGGTTATTTTTTCTCGGTCACATCTGGCCAAAAGGGACTTTGGGGGGTTGGCCGTTATGACGATTTCCTCTTAAAAACTCTTTTAATCTCTCCTATAAATACCTAAGATGTTCTTAATGAACAATAAACTATTCCTAAGCATTAGAGGCATTCAAAAGAGCTTTAAGAGTAAAAAACAATCTACATCACTTGAGTAATTTGGTTCTCACTTTTCAAGAAGAAAAAGCTCAAGTCTTCATTAAGTCTTCTACATATTCTCCCTTTTGCAAATCAAATAGAAAGAAGACTTATAAGGTGCATTGATACATCTCATACTCATTCATTGCATCACATTGGAGGGAACCCTCTTATTCCACTCTCTCATTTTTTTACATCTTCCTATTACTTAGGACTATGTAAGGATCCTCTTATCCTTAAAAAGCTTTGGTGTCTCTCTACCATGAAAGGGTTGTAAAAAGGGCTTCACAACCTTTTAAGGAGTTTTCGTTCTCTTATCTGAAAAGATTGTAAAAAGGGTTTTTCCCTACCTCTTTACTAAAATGGAGAACTAGTGAATACCTTACAAGAGGATTCTTGTAGGGAGTGGATTAGATTCGATTGAGTCAAACAACTATAAATTCTTATGTTGTGTGATTGTGAATCATTTTTTTTCATTCCGCATTTTTTATTTGCAATCACATTTGGGCTAATCTGAAAAGAATTAAAATTTTGCTAGTATAACCTATTCACCCCTTTAGGTTATTTCAATTGGTATCGAGTAGGAGCTCAATATTCTAAGACTAATTTTTTTCTTAAAAATGATTCAAAAACCATGGCCACATTCAAGGACCAAAGGCATAAGGATACCCTACTTTTAAACCTGTCTAATTACGGTTGACCGGTTTAACCATGCAAGACCCGAACCGGAGAGGGTTAAGCGGTTCCTTATGGACCATGATGGCAAGGCGACCTTGAACACGGTTGGCGGACAAGTCCGAGTCGATGCGGAGGAGGCGGGTGTACCCAAGCCGTGTACATGCACATATCATAAGGCCATGTATGGATAAAGCTGGTATGTAGCCGTATCCTAAAGCGCATCGTATAATATACCTTGTGCGAGAGTGAGATTCATGCCAGAGTCGAATTCCACCAAAATCCCACTTGTTGGCCAATTTTGGCCCTCGGTGGCTGTCACAGTGGGTGCATCCGCCCACTGGTGACCACCATGTGCTACTAATGATTTTAAGAAAGTATAAATAGCATTATTTGTATTTTCAATATCTCATTTATTACGGAAAGTTGGTGAGAAGATTTAGAGGAGAGAGAGAGAAGGAGAAAAGAACGAAGAAGAAGAAAGGAAGGAAGAGGAAGAAGAAATGGATTTAAGCGGCGCCAAGGTTTGATCTTCCCATTCCGCCTTGAAAGAGTGATCTCAACACGAGATCTACGTTTAGAGGTGAGCGAAGGCTATGTTCCTAAGCGTTCACCATACCCAAGTAAAACCCTTGATTTGGGTAGAGTTCCTTAAGGTCTTGTAAATCCCCCTTGAGATGATGAATCTAAAGTTTAATAGATGGTCTATGTGTTGATTTTGAAGGATTTGAAGAAGTGTTTATAAGGTTGGAGAAGCATTGGTGATTTGAAGTGATTTTGGGGTTTTGAACGAGTTCTTGAGCAAAGAAGGTAAGATGGCTTTCCATTCCTTAAATCTATCCCAGATCTAGGTTAGAATCATCTTATGAGACCTTGAATGTGTGGAAAATGGGATTGGAAAAGCCCCATTTGATTCCCCAAAGGTTGGGAAAAATTGGGAAAATGAGTTTCGCCCTCTGGTGGGCTGAGACCGGTGGCACAAACGGCCCGTCTGAGGGCACCCGCCTAAGAGGGCAGGCCCTCGGGGCCAACTGGTGGGCCCCAATCGGTGGGCCCAGATCGATAGCCGGACCAAGGCGGGCCAGACGACCGATGGGCGGCCGTGGGCTAACACGCTGTCGGTCCTAACCGACCCTCGGCCTCCCGATGGGCCCCTATCGGTGACCAACCAGCGGCCGACCTGCCCGGATCGGGAGCTATGGATCAAGACCGGTGGGCGCCCCACTGTCGAGACCGGTGGGCATGCGAGTGGGGTCAGCCCACGAGAGGCTCGGATGATTTTTTCGTCGAATGGACCCAAAGGACGATCGACCTTCTTTTAGGATTCTAAACATGATTTTGCCATCAAATCTTGTTAGTTTTGACCCCAAAGTGGTGAAATGCTAACCCCATTCACTTGTGATAGGTTCACCAAAATTTACGTTTCTCGCGTTGGATCTCATCCGTACCAGGCGTGAGTCTTTGTACACTACAGGTAAGTGGGGAGAGGACGTTTGGCCTTATTTTAAGGCTTGTTTGGCATTCATTAAATTGTATCTAGACTAGCCATGTCATCATGCAAATTATATGTAGCTTAGCCATCCTCATATTATTATGACATGTGTGTTGTGTTTATTTTCTCAATGTCAAATGATGATGTGATTGTGTGATGAATGATGACATCATTGTGCATAATGCATTAATAGACTAAATGCCATAGTCGACTTGGAAACGAGTGCATTGGTGGCCTGTGGAATGGGACGCGGTGGCACTATACAATCGTACTATGTCATATAGGAACATGCGGCTTAGGATTATCATCTTCCCGTGCTACGACCCTTCCCAACAGGGGTTGAGGTGTTGGGTTACCATTTGGGGGGAAGCAGTGGTCGAGGTTGTCGGTCCTTGTGGCGATTAGACATACACTTGGTCATTAGGACGATCGGCAACTCTGGTGGTATATTCAAGAGTGCCAATCGTCTTGCTTTTAAATTCTTTGGAGTCGCACCTTTATTTTCTGTCATTTAATTTTATGTTGAGGCTGGTGGTCGGCATGCTTTACTTTTCAAGTACTCACGGTGGGCCTTCTCGACAGTTGCGGGATGGAGTTCGTGGCTCGTACCAGAGTATCACGAGACCTTGTGGTTGTAGTAGCACTAAACCAAAGACTTAGTAATGTTGTTTAGGTGGATGTGATGAAAATGAATTGCATAGCATATAGTGCATATGGTTGTGATTGTTGTGTGGTGTTGTGTGGTCCTCCTTTTCACTTACGAGCTAGTGAGCTCATCCCATGTGTACACCTCTTTTAGATGATTTTGCATGTCACCAGCACAGGGATCAAGGTGGGCCCCGTTAAATTCCCAGGAGGATTGGTGGGTCCCGATGACTATGAGCACGCACGGATTACGTCAGGTGTCGTTTGTGGGACAGCGATGACTCCATACAAGGTTACTTTTTATTCTTTTGATGATCCATTTTGTGTACTTGATCGTGAATTGTTATTCTTTTGTGTAAATATCACGCTGCGACCCAATGTATTTATCTATGTACTACAATTTGGGTATCAAGTATATTGGGATATTACATGTAAATTAAGTCTTCCTTTGAGCTGTTGAACATTATCTTAGTTGTGTGTATCTTTGTGGTTGGATATTGTATCGAGATGATCTGGCGAGGTTTGGGTTAACGGAGTTAACCATTTCACGATCGGTTCTTTGTGAGCGGGTGTGACAACGGTGGTATCGAGCGTGATGCTCTATTCACTCCGACATACCATATAGACCCCAGAATTTATAATAGGAAATGGGATTGGGTAAATGAAAGCTTTAAAGAGTTAAAAGCCAAAAAAAAAAATGGTTGTATTTAGTTATTGCATTCATGGCATGCATGAGAAAATTACTTGAAATCAATAAAAGATTATTTAATTTATGTCATAACCCATCGAGTACAAATTTAACGAAATTTCGGCAGCATAACGGCGTAAAACAAGATTTCCAAAAAAAATTTCACACACAAACACCTGATAGACAACATATATATATATATATATATCAATGAGCATAATTAACAAATGACGCCACAACTACACTACGATAAGTTATCAAACATACAAAACTCACCACAAACCACCAACAAAACATAACACCCCACAAGTAAGTCCAATGACAGAGAAAGTACAAAGAAAGAAAAAATTTTATGTATAATAAGATCAATAACATGGAAACAAGTGAGAAGTTGATGTAGATGGGCGAGCTAAGTCCTCAGAGATCCTCATCATCGTCCAATACTATTACTCCATCCCTCCGAGGTCTCGAGTGTTGGGTCGACGGTCATAGTAGTCAAACCTTGAGTTCACCAGCTGTACATCCCTCTGAAGTGGGGAAAAATCCACTGAAATGGCATTGGCCGTTGTATCCAAGTCCTTGCCCAATCTGAGGAAGGAACTCTCTAAGGTAGCCTGCCTCTTTAGGATGTTTTCCTCTCTAGAAGCACTCTCATCCAGTCTTCTTAGCTGTTGATCTTGCCCATCTTTCAAACCCCTCATAGCAGACATCATGCCCTCAAAATCAAATGCACCACTCTCAGGTGGTGGGGCTCTATGTTGTGGGCCTGCAGCCCTCGTGAAACCAGGATCAGCACCTCTTGAGTCAAGAGGCTCCTCCTCGAGGATATCCTTGTCCACAAAATCCTCCTCCTCGCACTGAGGAACATAATCCTCATCCTCCTCACTGGTCTCCTCCTCCATGGGAACATCCTCCCTATGGGCATTCCTCCTATCCCTACCTCTTTGAGCTCCTGCTCTCTGAGGTACATCCATGAGAGTGTGGAGACCCATCCCTAATAGATTTCCCCTATCAAACTTATCTGCTGGAGTCTTCCCCTCCTCACTACTCAGGTCCACCCCAAAGAACTCAAAGATCCTGGTGAGGATCCTACCATATGGAAACCCTCCGTCCTCGGGGTGTGAGGTATGGTGCTCCATAGTCTTGAGGATGATGTAAGGCAAGCATAAGTGCCCGGCACCTCCCTCTAAGGCCTTATAAATGCAGAAGGCTAAGTAGGCTGCCATGAAGCCTACCTGGTTCCGGTGACCTCCTCTGGGGAGCAAATTGAACTGGACCAAACGGGCAAACACACGAACCTCTGGGTAAAATGACGTCTCGGAATCCTGACGCTCCCTGCTGCCACAGATGGTCTCGTAGATATGGTCTTGTGCCTCCAAACTCAAGGATGGGCCCACGGGCTTACTCCTTGGAGGACTGTAGAAATGCTGCCCAACTGAAGAGATGTCCAAAATGATAGCCAGGGTGTCAATATTCAGGTGAATGTCCACCCCCTTCACCATGCTAGTTATTGCATACTCTCCATACTGGTAAGAGACCTCCAAGTTGTAGTAGAATCTACGAACCAATTGCTCATAGCACGAACGGTCTATGTTGAGGATAGACTGCCAACCCAGTGCGGTGAACCTCTCATGAAGCTGAACCTTGTGGAAGTCGCTGACTACCACGGTCTTCTCCATCATCACAGACCTCTTTAGGAAGGCTTGCCAGTTGGTTGCTGCCTCTGAACTTCAGAAGAGTCCCTCATCGTAATCTGAAGGATCGATAGGGGCCTGTCCTGGTCACCTTGGGTGAGGGGCTGGGGAACTAGTCCCTGCACTCTTCCGTTTGGAAGTGGTGGTCTTACGTCGAGTGGAAGAGGATGCGGGTTCTTTGCCCTTGCGAGAAAACATCCTGGCAAGAAAAGAGGAGAAAGAATAATAAGTAAGGATGAGGAATAACAAAGGAAACAAATATATGGGTGAGCAAGTACAATACATAATGTGGATTATGATAGAAAGAGAAGTGGATAAATCATGGAGAAATGAATAGGAGGAAGCCCCAAAACATGATATCCACTAGCACGATTCAAAAGCAAATGTAACAAAAGGCATATAAAGCATGGCAAGTGAGGAATGATAGAAAAAACCCAATTCTCAATGTGCAAGTTCAATCTAAGAAACATGAAAAGTCTCACAATAGAGTAAAGCTTGAAGCTCACATGTCTATGAATGAAATGCCATCGTTATACAATCTAGAATATTCAAAGACATCTTCTATTATGACATTGACGTGCAAGGAATCCACAAGTATGAAGTGGTGGAAAGAGAATCAAAGAAACCCAACACAAAAGAGATGGATTTTCATGGAGAGAGATGGGATTTCAAGCATACGACTTTCCATGATCTCTCCAACATTTTAAGTGCAAACCAAGCATAAGGAAACTCATTTGAGTCGTTAGTTGGGGAGAAAAGGGTAGAGATAGAAGAAAGCCCCAAATTAGAGAAATTAGGGCACGGTTGGGTTTTCTCTCATAAATTGAAAGTACAGCCTAAAACTAGAAATAAATCACAAAGAAAACATCACATTCTCATGGAATCATTGTTCTATGGAAAGAAACACGAAAAAAATCAAGATTGAGGACTACACATGATTCTACCCCAAAGTACCGTTCTAAGAAGAAAAAGGGAAGAGACTTACTTGAGAGTAGAGGTTGAATCTTCCCAAAATCCGAGGATCGTTGAGTGAGATCGCGAGTGGGCGTCAAGGAACTCTCAAAAATTGCGAGAGAGGCAGGGAAGAAATGGGAGAAAAACATATGAAAGCAGGGCTTAAAAGCCTGTTCATATTCATCTCGAGTTGACCGATGGGCCAGCCCTGGTGGGACCCATTTGGTTGGGAAAAACTTGAAAAAAAAAAACAAGGTGGGGAGATTATTATTATTATTATTATATACCTATGAAAAAAAAAAGGGTGTGTGGCTAGCACCATATTGTCGAGTGGGACCATCGTACTACTTGTTGAAGCACTAGCATTGTATTTTAGGGATTAAGCTATGGCTAGTTGCAAAACATCATACACTATAATACCACATGTGTTGGTATGATTATGTGCCGATATAAATTCTAGGGTGCTAACCAATGTTGTGTATGGTATGTTCGGTGCAAGGACATGATGGTACATACTAGATTTGGTAGCAATGCATAAGGTACCTCACGTGGTCCTCGTCAGTTGGTCGGACCAGAATCCTAGAAGGCTTCTGTGGGCATACCACTCCCCAACCTCGAAACCTTTGGTCGGGGGTGGCACAGGGACCCACGTGACTACACTTAGGACCCTCCACGGTCATCCTCCGGTGATGTTGCTACCATAATTCATGCAGTCCCACAGTTCCGTGCAATAAATGCTTGAGCGAGAATTGCATTTTGCTGCTATCTGAGTGACTTAGACCTTTCTCAAATAGGTCAACCTCCTGAATACTTATTCACAGGACCCACATGAAGAGGTACGTCTGGGGCCACAAGTGGGAGGTACACCTCAATTCGCCCTTAGCGTTCCTCCGTATGTGGCCCCTCCATACCCTTTTATCCGGTCACCCAATTACCCACGGAATATGTACGTCAAGGGTAGTGGAGTCATTCAAGAGGAACTTACCACTGTATTCTCTAAGGTGGGAAGTGATCCTCTAGAGTCGGACCAATGGATCAAAGTGGAAGATATTTGGGTGATTGAGTGCCGAGCCTGAAACTTATATGTGTGGGCTAGCAACTCAAGAAGGAGGCCAACTCTTGGTGGCAAGCCTCTAAGCCCATATTGTTGGCGCATCCAGACCCACACAGAAGCAGTTCAAGGAGTTGTTCTTGGCCAATCATTACCCATAACCAGAGACCGTAAAGAGGCGAATTTATGCCTTAACTCAAGGGAGTAAGACTATCCTTGAGTATCAATATGATTGAAGCTTGTTCCATTTGCCCCTAGGCATATGAGGATAGGGGAAAAAAAGGTCAAGATTTCGAAGGACTTAAAGGCATCCATTGGGTGGGATTAGGTCTTAGATTTGGGACTATGGCGGGTTATGCTAAGACCATGGAAGATAAACGGGGAAAGGGAGAGTCCCTCACACGGATTGTGGAAGAGAACAAACCCATTTAGGACATGAGTAACTCCTCCAAGGTATATCGTGGGTCGTATAGTTACGGCCTACATATAGACGACCCTATAGGCCATCGCTACCCTCCTCGACCAGTGGTGGTTTGGGCTCCACATCTTTCCGCCCAAACACTAGTCACGTGCCTCTGATCCCAAGCCGCCCGACCTCCATCTCGAGGTTAAGTGCGGAGGGCCCGATTTGGCATCACGATCCGTTGCTTTAATTGCCATTACTATGGGCACTATGCTAAAAGGCTGTCGGGTTAGACCAGCCTTACCCTCAATCAGCCCTCTGCATACCTGACCTCCCTTAATCGAGGAATCAACCACGGGAAGGATGTATGCCCTATCAAGTGAGGAAGTGAGGTCGACCTGAAGTGGTAGCGTACATTTTAAATTTAAGAATTTCCTTATGTTAAATATTAATGACTTTGTACTTATATGCATTGTTACACTAGGTGTCCTACCTATATCAGACATACCACCTATGTCTTATTTGATTTAGGAGCTACACATTCATTCATACCTAAGAGATTTCTTGAAAGCGGGTATGTCACCAGGACACTAGATCATGGGATGATTGTTAGTATGCCTACGGTAAAGTTACAGTTGAAGGAGGTGTATGGGCCGTGCCCAGTGGAAATCAATGGGAAGAAATTGGATGCAAAACTCATTAAATTCAATATACAGAATTTTGATATTATACTGGGCATGGATTGGTTATCGGCCCATCGAGCTAATGTGATGTGTGTTGAAAAATTAATTAGGGTGATAGATGATGAAGAAAAAGAATTGGTATACTGAGCAGATAAAATGAAACGAGTGAGAAAGGTCCTCGTCTCCGCCCTTCAAGCGGTAAAGTTGTTGGAAAGTGGATGTCAGGGTTACTTAGCATTGGTACTTGATGTTGATGCAAGGGTTACACCACTAGAAGAGGTAAAGGTGGTTAAAGAATTTTCCGATGTCTTTCCAGATGATCTGATGCATTTACCCCCTGATAGAGAGTTGGAGTTTGCCATAGACTTGATTCTGGAGCAACTTCGGTGTCAAAAGCTCCATCTGGGATGGCACCAACTGAATTGAAGGAGTTGCAGATGCAGTTGCAAGAATTATTGGAGAAGGTGTTTATTCACCCAAGTGTTTCACCTTGGGGTGCCCCAGTATTGTTTGTCAAGAAGAAGGATGGCAGCTTGCGTATGTGCATTGATTACCGGGAATTGAATAAGCTAACCATTAAGAACGGTACCCATTGCCGCATTGATGATTTGTTTGACCAAGCTGCGGGTGCAAGGGTATTTTCAAAGATAGCGTTAGATCGGGCTATTATCAGCTCAAGATAAAGAGGGACATACCCAAGACGACATTAGGACTCGGTATGGTCACTATGAGTTCCTAGTGTTATCTTTTGGGTTAACCAATGCACCGGCAACATTTATGGATTTAATGAATCAAGTATTTCACGATGTCCTCGACAAATGGGTAATTATTTTTATTGATGACATCTTGATCTACTCTAAGACAGGAAGAAGACACTCAACACTTGAGAATGGTGTTTTAGAGGTTGAGAGAACAACAATTGTTTGCCAGATACAGTAAATGTGAATTTTGGCTTGAACAAGTTAGATTCCTGGGACACGTAGTGTCTAAGGCCAGAATCGAGGTGGATCCTGACAAGGTGAAAGCAGTAGTAGAGTGGGAAAGCCCTAAGAACATTACTGAAATTAGAAGTTTCTTGGGTTTGGTTGGATACTACAGACGCTTTATTGAGAATTTTGCTCGGATCTCAGCACCAATGACTAAGTTAACCAAAAAGGGTGTGAAATTTGACTGGGTAGAGGAATGTGAGACGAGTTTTCAGGAGTTGAAGAAGAGGTTGGTGTCGGCCCCTATGTTGAGCATCTCTGAAGGCACAAGTGGAATGACAGTCTAGACTTCAAGGTTGGTTTGGGTTGTGTTCTCATGCATGCGAAGGTGATAGCGTATGCTTCCGACAACTAAAGGAATATGAGAAGAACTACCCCTCATGACTTGGAACTAGCGCTGATCATTTTGCCTTAAAGATTTGGCGACATTATTTGTATGGGGAGAAGTGCAGATATCTGATGACCACAAAGCCTTAAGTATTTTTCACCCAAAGAGATTTGAACATGAGGCGGAGAGATGGCTCGAACTCATGAAGGATTATGATGTGACATTCGGTATCATCTGGCAAGGCTAATGTAGTGGCGAGATCGTTGAGTCGAAGCGCAGTGTATCACTCTCACACTTAGCGTCAGCCCACCACTCGTACAAGAGTGGTCGATGGATGAAACCCTCTTCATATGAAAGGAGCAACCTTAGAGCTTGAACATCAACTAGAAAACCTTAAATGGTTGTGTATCCTATGGACTCTACAGTGCATCCGATTATTAGGCAAGGTGAAAATGAAAACAACCTTTGGATCGAATTGCGGGGATCGAGTTAAGGTTCAAGATCAAACAATGAGCGACCACGATTTTGTTTTAGCCGTGATGGGGCATTGTTGTTTGAGGTAGATTTGTGTACCCGATGATTTGGATATAAAGACAAGATAGTTAGGAAGCACATAGCTCAAGTACTCACTCCACCGGGAAGTACAAAGATGTATAAAGACCTCAAACAAAATTCTGGTGGCCAATCATGAAAATCACAATAGCCCTATATGTGGCGACTTGTCTTACATGCCAAAAAGTAAAAGCTGAGAGGCATCGACCTTATGGTACTCTTCAACCACTCCCCTCAGAATGGAAAAAGGGATAGGATTACAATGGACTTTGTCACGGACTACCATGTACACCTAAGGGGATGGATGCGAAATGGGTGATCGTTGATCGACACTAAATGCTCATTTCATTCCCATCAAGACCAAGTTCTCTATGGCTAAATTAGCACAACTTTATATGGATAACATAGTGCGCTTGCATGGAATGCCAGTGAGCATTGTATTAGATAGGGACCCAAGGTTCACTTCCAGATTTTGGAAAAGCTTCCAGCATGCCTTAGGATCACAATTGAATTTGAGTATTGCTTTCCACCCACGGTGATAGTGGATCGGGCGAACCATCTGAGATATTAGAAGACATGCTCGGGGCATGTGCAATGGAAATGTGTGGTAGTTGGGAAGAATATATACCCCCTATGGAGTTTGCCTATAACAACAGTTACCAAGCTACAATTGGGATGGCTCCGTATGAGGCATTATATGGTAGGAAGTGCAGAACTCCTCTGTATTGGAATGAGGTAGGTGAACACTGAATGTTAGGACCTGAAATGATACAGATGACTTGTGACAAGGTCGATGTTATTCGAGAATGGATTAAAACAGCTCAATCTCGTCAAAGAGCTTCTGGAACAACGTAGGAAAGACATTAAATTTCAGCCGGGAGAAAGGTGTTTCTCAAGATCTCTCCTACTAAAGGGTTGCAAGATTTCATAGAAAGGGGAAGTTGAGCCCGAGATACATTGGCCCATTTGAGATCTTAGCTCGGGTTGGCTCAGTAGCCTCCATGCTTGCTCTGCCACCTTCACTCGAGAATGTTCATACCGTATTTCATGTATCTATTGAAGCGATCGTTCATGATCCATCTCATGTATTACCAGTGGAACGAGAATATCTAGAAGCTAATATGACCTATCTGAGCGCCAGGCTGAAATCTTGGACGAAAGGTGAAAACCCTTACATAACCGCTCCATTTCCTTTGTAAAAGGTACGATGGGCTAATCACTCACTTGAGGAAGCATCTTGGGAGAAAGAGGATGAAATCAAGCCAAGTACCCTCATCTTTTGAACAACCAGTGCGCCAATTTGGGGCGAAATTTTCAAAGGGGTAAATGTGATACCCTACTTTTTAAACCGGTCTAATTACACGGTTGACCGGTTTAACCATCGGGACCCGACGGAGAGGGTTAAGCGGTTCCTTATGGACCATGATGGCAAGGTGACCTTGAACACGGTTGGCAGACAAGTCCAGTCGATTGCGGAAGGAAGGGTGTACCCAAGCCGTGTACATGCACATATCATAAGGCCATGTATGGATAAAGCTGGTATATAGCCATATCCTAAAGTGCATATGTATAATATACCTTTGCGAGAGAGTCAAATTCCACAAAATCCCACTTGTTGGCCAATTTTTGGCCCTCGGTGGGGCTCACAGTGGGTGCATCCACGGTGACCCCATGTGCTACTAATGATTTTAAGAAAGTATAAATAGCATTATTTGTGTTTTCAATATCTCATTTATTAACGGAAAGTTGGTGAGAAGATTTAGAGGAGAAAGAAGAAGGGAGAAAGAGAGCGAAGAAGAAGAAAGGAAGGAAGAGGAAGAAGAAATGGATTTAAGCGGCGCCAAGGTTTGATCTTCCCATTCCAGCGTCGGAAGAGTGATCTCCAACACGAGATCTCGTTTAGAGGTGGCGAAGGCTATGTTCCTTAAACTTTCACCATACCTAAGTAAAACCCTTGATTTGGGTAGAGTTCCTTGAGGTCTTGTAAATCCCCTTGAGATGATGAATCTAAGGTTTAATAGATGGTCTATGTGTTGATTTTGAAGGATTTGAAGAAGTGTTTATAAGGTTGGAGAAGCATAGGTGATTTGAAGTGATTTTGGGGTTTTGAGCGAGTTTTGAGCAAAGAAGGTAAGATGGCTTTCCATTCCTTAAATCTAACCTAGATCTATGTTAGAATCATCTTATGAGACCTTGAATGTGTGGAAAATGGGATTGGAAAAGCCCATTTGATTCCCAAAGGTTGGGAAATTTGGGGAAAATGGCGTTTTGCCCTCTCGGGTGATTGAGCCGGTGGGCCAACGGCCCTTGGGCACCCACAGAGGGTAGCCCTAGGCCAACCGGTGGGCGGGGCCAATCTGACGGCCAAACGCGCCGATCCTAGTCGACCCTCGGTCTAAACCGGTGGGCCCCACCGTGAGTCGACCAATGGACCGCTCACGGTGAGGACCGGTGGGTCAAGCAGTGGGGCCTACCCTCCGTCGAGCCGGTGGAGCTGTGCATGGCTATCCGACAGAGTTCGATGATTTTTTGTTGAATGGACCCAAAACGACGTGCAGACCTTCTTTTAGGATTTTAAACAAGATTTTGTCATCAAATCTTGTTAGTTTTGATCCCAAAGTGGTGAAATGCTAACCCCATTCACTTGTGATAGGTTCACCAAAATTTATGTTTCTCGGGATCTCATCCGTCAGGCGTGAGTCTTTGTACCTACAGTAAGTGAGGAAGGGCGTCGGCCTTATTTTAAGGCTTTTGGTATTCATTAAATTGTATCTAGACTAGCCATGTCATCATGCAAATTATATGTAGCAGCCATCCTCATATTATTATGACATGTGTGTTGTGTTTATTTTCTCAATGTCAAATGATGATGTGATTATGTGATGAATGATGACATCATTGTGCATAATGCATTATTAGACTAGATGCTGTAGTCGGCTTGAAGCGAGTGCATTGGTGGCGTGGAATGGGATGCGATGGCACTATGCAATCGTACTATGTCATATAGGAGCATGCGGTTTAGGATTATCATCTTCCGTGCTGACCCTTCCCAACGAGGGTTGAGGTGTTAGGTTACCATTTGGGGAAGTAGTGGTCGCGGTTGTCGGGTCCTTGTGGTGGTTAAACATAAGCGGCTGGTCATTGGAAGATCGACAACTCGGTGGTATATTCAAGAGGGTCAATCGTCTCTTTTAAATTCTTGAGTCGCACCTTTATTTTTTCATTTACTTTCATGTTGAGAGCGATTGGTCGGCATGCTTTATTTTCGAGTACTCACGGTGGGCCTTCTTGACGACCCTATGGGCTTATGCGAGATGGGTCGAGCTGTACTCGAGTATCTGCACTATGGTTGTAGTAGCACTAAACCAAAGACTTAGTAATGTTGTTTAAGTGGATGTGATGAAAAATGAATTGCATAGCATATAGTGCATATGGTTGTGATTGTTGTGTGAATTGTTGTGTGGTCCTCCTTTTCACTTCTTGAGCTAGTGAGCTCATCCCCGTGTACACCTCTTTTAGATGATTTCTAGGTCACCACGGAGATCAAGGGTCAGTCCACAGGTTGAATTCCCGAAGAGGATTGGTAAGTCCCAGGGACTATGAGCCGACACGGATTGCACATGCAAGGGCATCTTTGTGGGACCATAGTGACTCCATATAGGGTTACTTTTTTATTCTTTTGATGATCCCTTTTGTGTACTTGATACCTGAATTGTTATTCTTTTTGTGTAAATATCATACTGCGGGCCCACATGTATTTATCTATGTACTACAATTTGGGTATCAAGTATATTGGAAATATTCTGAGTAAATTAAGTCTTCTTTGAGCTTTGAACATTATCTTAGTTGTGTGTATGATGTGGTTGGATCTTGTATCGATGATCTGGCGAGTTTGGGTTAACGGAGTTAACCACATCAGATCGGTTCTATCTGACGGGTGTGACATAAGCGCCTCGAGACCCCCACTTTAATGGAGAAATTTTTTCCCTTTCGGGTGCAAGTTTAAGAACTTTGTGTGGACATAATATCTTTGTGTGGAAAGCAATGGAGAAGGACTATCTGAAATCACCAAAGAAGTTGAAGGGAAGAAAGTACTAAAAATGAAAAAATGGACTACTAATGATGTCGTTCATCAATAAAATTCAAAGCGATTACTTTTTAATGTGCTCTCAACAAGAGGAGTTCAATCGAGTCATTGCTTTGAGTCAGCCAAAGAAATTTGGGGCATGCTTATAGTTAAAACGAAGGCACGGGGGTCAAAGAAGAAAAGTAGATAAACTAGTTTCTTGTTATGAAGCTTTTACCATGTATGAAAATGAGACTATTACAGATATGTTTACTCGCTTTACAAATATTGTAAATAGTCTAAGAGCCTAGGTAAGACCTATACAAATGATGAGAAAATAAGGAAAATCTTGACATCCTTACCCCACAATGGAGACCAAAGAAGACAGCAATTGAGGAAGCAAAGGACCTAACCAAAATATTTTAGACTACTTATTGGGTTCTTTGCAAACTCATAAGTGGAGCTACAATCCAACAAGCAAACTCCAAATCAAAGAGAGCATCCTGAAGTCATCTCAAAACAAGAACAAGTCCATAGTGAAAATTTCCTTTGGGGAAAAAGGTAAGTCAAATACAAACCTAAAACTTCAACTAAAGATGTCATTTGCTTTGATTGTAGAAAACCTGGACACTTCAAAACTAAATGCCCTCGAAATCAAAAAAGAAGGTCTTCGTACTCGGTTCAAGTGATGAAGAAGAAAAAGTCACTCCCAAAGGGAAAAAATCCCCCCTTGCTTTGATGGCTCTTAGAGAAGAAGAACAAGAGGTAAATCACCAACTAAAATTGAACCTCTAGAAAGCTACACAAGAGAAGAACTTAGGAAGCCTTCAAGGCATTGTATGAAGAAAGTATCAAACTAGAAAAAGGGTAAACAAAACTTGGAAAAGGGAAACTAACACTCTTAACAAAAGAGTGGATGCCTTGACCACAAGGTGAGTGAACGAGGAAGAAAACTCAAAGTTAAACTCTAGTCTTTGTACTTTCACTCAAGGGCAAAAAAAACCTAACTTGCTTGGATCTTAAAGGAAAAGGGCCCTTGAAAGAAAGGCTGGGTTATGAGCAAATCCCATCAAAAAGAAAAGAAAAGCAAAAAAAAAATCCAAGGAAATGTGAAAGTAATCAAGCATCCACATCCTATGTTAAG
>CM040969.1:50657517-50681940 GCA_022985045.1 Macadamia tetraphylla | reverse complement strand
TGTCATCAAATCTTGTTAGTTTTGACCCCAAAGTGGTGAAATGCTAACCCCGTTCACTTGCGATAGGTTCACCAAAATTTATGTTTCTCGCGTCGGATCTCATCCGTACCAGGCGTGAGTCTTTGTACACTACAAGTAAGTGGGGAGAGGACGTTTGGCCTCATTTTAAGGCTTGTTTGGAATTCATTAAATTGTATCTAGACTAGCTATGTCATCATGAAAATTATATGTAGCTTAGCCATCCTCATATTATTATGACATGTGTGTTGTGTTTATTTTCTCAATGTCAAATGATGATGTGATTATGTGATGAATGATGACATCATTGTGCATAATGCATTAATAGACTAGATGCCATAGTCGGCTTGGAAACAAGTGCATTGGTGGCCTGTGGAATGGGACGCGGTGGCACTATCAATTGTACTATGTTATATAGGAGCATGCGGTTTAGGATTATCATCTTCCCGTGCTACGACCCTTTCCAACAGGGGTTGAGGTGTTGGGTTACCATTTAGGGGGAAGCAGTGGTCGCGGTTGTCAGTCCTTGTGGCGTTGAACATCGCGGTTGGTCATTAGGACAGTCGGCAACCTCGGTGTTATATTCAAAAGGGTCAATCGTACTGCTTTTAAATTGCTGGAGTCAGCACCTTTATTTTTTGTCATTTACTTTTATGTTGAGAGCCGGTAGTCGGCATGCTTTAATTTTCTGAGTACTCACGGTGGGCCTTCTTCGACAGCCCTATGGGCGTGTCGCGGGATGGAGTTCGCGGCTCGTACTCGGAGTATATGCGCACTGTGGTTGTAGTAGCACTAAACCAAAGACTTAGTAATGTTGTTTAGGTGGATGTGATGAAAAATGAGCTGCATAGCATATAGTGCATATGGTTGTGATTGTTGTGTGGACTGTTGTATGGTCCTCCTTTTCACTTACTGAGCTAGTGAGCTCATCCCACGTGTACACCTCTTTTAGATGATTTTGCAGGTCACCAGCTTGGGGATCTAGGGTCGGGCCCCACAGTTGATTTCCTCGAAGAGGATTGGTGGGTCCCTGAGGACTATGAGCACGGCACGGATTGCACATGCGAGGGCTGTGTTGTGGGACCACAGAAGTGACTCCATACAGGGTTACTTTTTTATTCTTTTGATGATCTCTTTTGTGTACTTGATACGTGAATTGTTATTCTTTTTGTATAAATATCATGCCTGCGGGCCCACATGTATTTATCTATGTACTACAATTTGGGTATCAAGTATATTGGGGATATTTATAGGTAAATTAAGTCTTTCGCTGAATTGTTGAACATTATCTTAGTTGTGTGTATGCTATGGTTGGATACTGTATCAGATGATCCTGGCAAGTTTGGGTTAACCGGAGTTAACCCTGTCACCAATCCGGTTCTGTGTGAACGGGGTGTGACAACGGTGGTATCAGAGCGTGATGCTCTATTCGCTCACAGCATACCATATAGACCCCACAGAATTTATAATAGGAAATAGGATTGGGTAAATGAAAAAGCTTTAAAGAGTTAAAAGCCAAAATAAAAAAAAAATAGTTGTATTTAGTTATTGCATTCATGGCATGCATGAGAGAAAATTACTTGGAATCAATAAAATATTATGCAATTGATGTCATAACCCATCGAGTATGAATTTAACGAAATTTCGGCAGCATAACGGTGCAAAACAAGATTTCCAAAAAATTTTTTTACACACAAACACCTGATAGACAACATATATATATATCAATGAGCATAATTAACAAATGATGCCACAACTACACTACGATAAGTTATCAAACATACAAAACTCGCCATAAACCACCAACAAAACATAACACCCCACAAGTAAGTCCAATGACAGAGAAAGTACAAAGAAAGAAAAAATTTTATGTATAATAAGATCAATAACATGGAAACAAGTGAGAAGTTGATGTAGACGGGCGAGCTAAGTCCTCAGAGATCCTCATCATCGTCTAATACTATTACTCCGTCCCTCCGAGGTCTCGAGCTAATGTTGAGTCCACGATCATAGTAGTCAAACCTCGAGTTCACCAACTGTACATCCCTCCGAAGTCAGGAAAAATCCACTGAAATGGCATTGGCCGTTGTATCCAAGTCCTCGCCCAATCTGAGAAAGGAACTCTCTAAGGTAGCCTGCCTCTCTAGGATGTTTTCCTCTCTAGAAGCACTCTCATCCAGTCTTCTTAGTAGCTGATCTTGGCCGTCTTTCAAGGCCCTCATAGCAGACATCATGCCCTCAAAATCAAATGCACCACTCTCAGGTGGTGGGCCTCTATGCTGTGGGCCTGCAGCCCTCGTGAAGCCAGGATTAACACCTCTCAAGTCAAGAGGCTCCTCCTCGAGGATATCCTCGTCCACAAAATCCTCCTCCTCGCACTGAGGAAGATAATCCTCATCCTCCTCACTGGCCTCCTCCTCCATGAGGACATCCTCCCTATAGCCATTCTTCCTATCCCTGCCTCTTTGAGCTCCTGCTCTCTGAGGTACATCCATGAGAGTGTGGAGACCCATCCTCAATAGATTTCCCCTATCAAACTTATCTGCTGGAGTCTTCCCCTCCTCACTACTTAGGTCCACCCCAAAGAACTCAAAGATCCTGGTGAGGATCCTATCATATGAAAACCCTCCGTCCTCGGGGTATGAGGTATGGTGCTCCATAGTCTTGAGGATGACGTAAGGCAAGCATAAGTGCTCGGCACCTCTCTCTAAGGCCTTATAAATGCAGAAGGCTAAGTAGGTTACCATGAAGCCTACCTGGTTCCGGTGACCTCCTCTGGGGAGCAAATTGAACTGGACCAAATGGGCATACACATGACCCTCTGGGTAAAATGACGTCTTGGAATCCGAATGGTCCCTGCTGCCACAGATGGTCTCGTAGATATGGTCCTGCATCTCCAAACTCAAGGATGGGCCCACGGGCTTACTCCTTGGAGGACTGTAGAAATGTTGCCCAACTGAAGAGATGTCCAAAATGCTAGCCAGGGTGTCCACAGTCAGGTGAATGTCCACCCCCTTCACCATGCTAGTTATCGCATACTCTCCATACTGGTAAGAGACCTCCAAGTTGCAGTAGAATCTACGAACCAGTTGCTCATAGCACGGATGGTCTATGTTGAGGATAGACTGCCAACCCAGTGCGGTGAACCTCTCATGAAGCTAAACCTTGTGGAAGTCGCTGACTACCATGGTCTTCTCCACCATCACAGACCTCTTTAGGAAGGCCTGCCAGTTGGTTGCTACCTTTGAACTTCGGAAGAGTCCCTCATCGTAATCTGAAGGATCGATAGGGGCCTGTCCTAGTTGCCTTGGGCGAGGGGCTGGGGAACTAGTCCCTGCACTCTTCCGTTTGGAAGTGGTGGTCTTACGCCAAGTGGAAGAGGATGCGGGTTCTTTGCCCTTGCGAGAAGACATCCTAGCAAGAAAAGAGGAGAAAGAATGATAAGTAAGGATGAGGAATAACAAAGGAAACAAATAGATGGGTGAGCAAGTACAATACATAATGTGGATTATGATAGAAAGAGAAGTGGATAAATCATGGAGAAATGAATAGGAGGAAGCCCTAAAACATGATATCCACTAGCACAGTGCAAAACAGAAATGTAACAAAAGGCATATAAAGCATGGCAAGTGAGGAATGATAGAAAAACCCCAATTCTCAATGTGCAAGTTCAATCTAAGAAACATGAAAAGTCTCACAATAGAGTAAAGCTTGAAGCTTATATGTCTATGAGTAAAATTCCATCGTTATACAATCTAGAATATGCAAAGACATCTTCTATTATGACATTGAGGTGCAAGGAATCCATAAGTATGAAGTGGTGGAAAGAAAATCAAAGAAACCCAACACAAAAGAGATGGATTTTCATGGAAAAGAGATGGATTTTCATGGAGAGAGATGGGATTTCAAGCATACATGACTTTCCATGATCTCTCCAACATTTTAAGTGCAAACCAAGCATAAGGAAACTCATTTGAGTCGTTAGTTGGGGAGAAAAGGGTAGAGATAGAAGAAACCCCAAATTAGAGAAAATTAGGGTACGGTTGGGTTTTCTCTCATAAATTGAGAAGTACAACCTAAAACTAGAAATAAATCACAAAGAAAACATCACATTCTCATGGAATCATTGTTCTATGGAAAGAAACACGGAAAAAAATCAAGATTGAGGACTACACATGGATTCTACCCCTAAAGTACACGTTCTAAGAAGAAAAAGGGGGAAGAGACTTACTTGAGAGTAGAGGAGTTGAATCTTCCCAAAATCTGCAGGATCGTTGAGTGAGATCATGAGTGGAAGCATCAAGGAACTCTCAAAAATCGCCTGACAGAGAGAGGGGGGAAGAAATGGGAGAAAAACATATGAAACAGGGCTTAAAAGCCCTATTCATGTTCCGCCTCGGGTCAGACTGACGGGCCGACCCCAGCTGCCCGCCGGTGGCAAGCCTCTTAGCCCATATTGTTGGCCCTGGGAAAAATTCAAGGAGTTTTTCTTGGCCAATCATTACCCATGTAGCTTCAAAGACCGTAAAGAGATGGAATTTATGGCCTTAACTCAAGGGAGTAAGACTATCCTTAAGTATCAACAGTAGTTTGAAAGCTTGTTCCATTTTGCCCCTAGGCATATGAGGACAGCTGAAGAAAAGGCTGTAAGATTTCTGAAGGGCTTAAAGGCATCCATTGGAATTGATGAGGTCTTAGATTTGACGACTATGGCGATTGCGAGCTAAGACCATGGAAGATAAGCAGAAGGGAGAACAGTCCCTCACACCTGGATTGTGGAAGAGAACAAACCCATTTCCGGACATGGGTAACTCCTCCAAGGAATATCGTGGGTCGTATAGTTCTGAGCCTACATATAGACAACCCTATAGGCCATCTGGCTACCCTCCTCGACCAGCTGGTGGTTCGGGCTCCACATCTTTCCGCCCAAACACTAGTCAGGCCCTCAGTCCCAAGGCGCCCTACCTCCATCTCTGATGGGTCAAATGCGAGGGCCTCCCGATTTGACATCACAGATCCGTTGCTTTAATTGCCATTCCTATGGGCACTATGTTAAAGATTGTCGAGTCAGACCAGCCTTACCCTCCAGTCAGCCCTCTGCATACCGACCTCCCTTAACTCGGGGGAATCAACCGTAGGGAAGGATGTATGCCCTATCAGCTGAGGAAGCTGAGGCCAGCACGGAAGTGGTAGCAGGTACATTTTAAATTTAAGAATTTCCTTATGTTAAATATTGATGACCTACTATACTTATATGCATTGTTACACTAGGTGTCCTACCTACATCAGGCATACCAGCCTATGTCTTATTTGATTCAGGAGCTACGCATTCATTCATATCTAAGAGATTTGCTGAGAAACTGGGTATGTCACCCAGGACACTAGATCATGGGATGATTATTAGTATGCCTACCAGTAAAGTTATACAGTTGAAGGAGGTGTATGGGGCGTGCCCAGTGGAAATCAATAGGAAGAAATTGGATGCACAACTCATTAAATTCAATATGAAGAATTTTGATGTTATATTGGGCATAGATTGGTTATTAGCCCATCGAGCTAATGTGATGTGTGCTGAAAAATTAATTAGGATGACAAATGATGAAGGAAAAGAATTGGTATACCGAGCAGATAAAATGAAATGGGTGAGAAAGGTCCTCATCTCCGCCCTTCAAGCGGTAAAGTTGTTGGAAAGTGGATGTTAGAGTTACTTAGCATTGGTACTTGATGTTGATGCAAGGGTTACACATTTAGAAGAGGTAAAGGTGGTTAAAGAATTTCCCGATGTCTTTCCAGATGATCTGATGCATTTACCGCCTGATAGAGAGTTGGAGTTTGCCATAGACTTGATTCCTGGAGCAGCTCTAGTGTCTAAAGCTCCATACAGGATGGCACCAGGCGAATTGAAGGAGTTACAGATGCAGTTGCAAGAATTATTGGAGAAGGGGTTTATTCGCCCAAGTGTTTCACCTTGGGGTGCCCCAGTATTGTTTGTCAAGAAGAAGGATGGCAGCTTGCATATGTGCATTGATTACCGGGAATTGAATAAGCTAACCATTAAGAACCGGTACCCATTGCCATGCATTGATGATTTGTTTGACCAACTGTAGGGTGCAAGGGTATTTTCAAAGATAGACCTTAGATCAGGCTATTATCAGCTCAAGATAAAGAGCGGCGACATACCCAAGACAGCATTCAGGACTCGGTATGGTCACTATGAGTTCCTAGTGTTATCTTTTGGGTTAACCAATGCACGCAGCATTCACGATTTAATGAATCGAGTATTTCACGATGTCCTCGACAAATGGGTAATTATTTTTATTGATGACATCTTGATCTACTCTAAGACAGAAGAGGAGCACACTCAACACTTGAGAATGGTGTTACAGAGGTTGAGAGAACAACAATTGTTTGCCAAATACAGTAAATGTGAATTTTGGCTTGAACAAGTTGGATTCTTGGGACACGTATTGTCTAAGGCCGGAATCGAGGTGGATCCTGATAAGGGAAAAGCAGTAGTAGAGTGGGAAAGCTCTAAGAACGTTACTGAAATTAGAAGTTTTTTGGGTTTGGCTGGATACTACCGGCGCTTTATTGAGAATTTTGCTCGGATCTCAGCACCAATGACTAAGTTAACCAAAAAGGGTGTGAAATTTGACTGGGTAGAGGAATGTGAGACCAGTTTTCAGGAGTTGAAGAAGAGGTCGGTGTCGGCCCCTGTGTTGAGCATCCCTGAAGGCACAAGTGGAATGACAGTCTACACTGACGCTTCCAAGGTTGGTTTGGGTTGTGTTCTCATGCAACGCGGTAAGGTGATAGCGTATACTTCCCGACAACTAAAGTAATATGAGAAGAACTACCCCACTCATGACTTGGAACTAGCCGCAGTCATTTTTGCCCTAAAGATTTGGCGACATTATTTGTATGGGGAGAAGTGCAAGATATACAGTGACCACCAGAGCCTTAAGTATTTTTCACCCAAAGAGTTTTGAACATGAGGCAAAGGAGATGGCTCGAACTCATGAAGGATTATGACTGTGACATTCAGTATCATTCTGGCAAGGCTAATGTAGTGGCAGATGCGTTGAGTCGGAAGGCACAGACTGTATCACTCTCACACTTAGCAGTCAGCCTACCACTCGTACAAGAGGCGACACTGATGGATGAAACCCTCTTATATGAAGGAGCAACCTTAGAGCTTGAACATCAACTAGAAAACCTTAAATGGTTGACTGTATCACTGACGGCTCTACAGGTGCATCCAACTATTAGGCAAGAGGTGATAACGAAACAACCTTTGGATCCCGAATGCAGCAGATCAGAGTTAAGGTTCAAGATCAAACAATGAACGACCCTGATTTTGTTTTAGCCAGCGATGGGGCATTGTTGTTTCGAGGCAAATTGTGTGTACCCGATGATTTGGATATACAAAACAAGATAGTGCGGGAAGCACATAGCTCCAAGTACTCACTCCACCCAGGCAGTACAAAGATGTATAAAGACCTCAAACAAAATTACTAGTGGCCAAGCATGAAAATCACAATAGCCCTATATGTGGCGACTTGTCTTATATGCCAAAAAGTAAAAGCTGAGAGGCATCAACCTTATGGTACTCTTCAACCACTCCCAGTACCACACTGGAAATGGGATAGGATGACAATGGACTTTGTCACTGGACTACCATGTACAACTTTATATGGATAACATAGTGTGCTTGCATGGAGTGCTAGTGAGCATTGTGTCAGATAGGGGCCCAAGGTTCACTTCCAGATTTTGGAAAATCTTCCAGCATACCTTGGGATCACAATTAAATTTAAGTACTGCTTTCCACCCACAGACTGATGGTCAGTCAGAGCGAACCATACAGATATTAGAAGACATGCTCAGGGCATGTGCAATGGAAATGTGTGGTAGTTGGGAAGAATATATACCCCTTATGGAGTTTGCCTATAACAATAGTTACCAAGCTACAATTGGGATGGCTCTGTATGAGGCATTATATGGTAGGAAGTGCAGAACTCCTCTGTATTGGAATGAGGTAGGCGAACGCTGAATGTTAGGACCTGAAATGATACAGATGACTTGTGACAAGGTCGATGTTATTAGAGAGCGGTTAAAACAGCTCGTCTCGTCAAAAGAGCTATCACGGAACAACCGCAGGAAAGACATTGAATTTCAGCAGGAGAAAAGGTGTTTCTCAAGATCTCTCCTACTAAAGGGTTGCAAAGATTTCATAGAAAGGGGAAGTTAAGCCCGAGATACATTGGCCCATTTGAGATCTTAGCTCGGGTTGGCTCAGTAGCCTACATGCTTGCTCTGCCACCTTCACTCGGGAATGTTCATAACGTATTTCATGTATCCATGCTGAGCGTCGTTCATAATCCATCTCATGTATTACAGTGGAACGAATATCTAGAACCTAATATGACCTATCTGAGCGACCGGTGAAATCTTGGACCGAAAGGTGAAAACCCTTCGCAACCGCTCCATTTCCTTTGTAAAGGTGCGATGGGCTAATCACTCACTTGAAGAAGCATCTTGGGAGAAATAGGATGAAATCCAAGCCAAGTACCCTCATCTTTTCGAACAACCAGGTACGCCAATTTTGGGGACGAAATTTTCAGAAAGGGGGGCTAAATGTGATACCCTACTTTTTAAATCAAGTCTAATTACACGGTTGACCCGATTTAACCATGCAGGACCTGAACCAGAGAGGGTTAAGGCGGGTTCCTTATGGACCATGATGGCAAGGGTGACCTTGAACACTGGTTGGCCAGACAAGTCCGAGTCGGTGCCAAAGGAGACGGGTGTACCCAAGCCGTGTACATGCACATATCACAAGGCCATGTATGGATAAAGCTGATATGTAGCCGTATCCTAAAGCGCATACGTATAATATACCTTGAGCCAAGAGTGAGATTCATGCCGAGAGTCTAATTCCACCAAAATCCCACTTGTTAGCCAATTTTCGGCCCTCAGGTGGGCGGTCGCAGGTGGGCGCATCCGCCCACCTGAGTCATCCGCCCACTTGAGTGACCCACCTATGTGCTACTAATGATTTTAAGAAAGTCTAAATAGCATTATTTGTGTTTTTCAATATCTCATTTATTACACGGAAAGTTGGTGAGAAGATTTAGAGGAGAGAGAAGAGAAGGGAGAAAAGAGAACGAAGAAGAAGAAAGGGGAAGAAAGAGGAAGAAGAAATGGATTTAAGCGGTGCCAAGGTTTGATCTTTCGATTTCGACGCCGGAAGAGTGATCTTCAACACGAGATCTACGTTTAGAGGTGAGCGAAGGCTATGTTCCTTAAACTTTCACCATACCCAAGTAAAACCCTTGATTTGGGTAGAGTTTCTTGAGGTCTTGTAAATCCCCCTTGAGATGATGAATCTAAGGTTTAATAGATGGTCTATGTGTTGATTTTGAAGGATTTGAAGAAGTGTTTATAAAGTTGGAGAAGCATTGGTGATTTAAAGTGATTTTGGGGTTTTGAACGAGTTCTTGAGCAAAGAAGGTAAGATGGCTTTCCATTCCTTAAATCTAACCTATATCTAGGTTAGAATCATCTTATAAGACCTTGAATGTGTGGAAAATGGGATTGGAAAAGCCCCATTTGATTCCCCAAAGGTTGGAGAAGATTTAGGGGAAAATGGTAGTTTTTCGCCCTCTCAGGTGGGCTAAGACCGGTGGGCCAAACGGCCCTGAGGCACCACGAGAGGGTAGGCCTCGGGCCAACGGTGGGCCCCTACCAGTGAGTCGACGACGGCCGACCGCCCTTGATCAAGACCGATGGGCCGATCGATGGGCTAACCTGCCCGTCGGTACTAGCTGACTCTAGGCCTCCACCGGTGGGCCCCTACAGACGGGCTGACCGGTGGGCTGACCTGACCGTCGGTCAGGACTGGTGGGTCAAGACCGGTGGACTAACCCGCCTACCTGTCGAGACCAGTGGGCTGTCCGACCCACCCGAGAGGCTCCCAACGTGATTTTTTCATCCGAATGGACCCAAAACGGACATGTGACCTTATTTTAGGATTTAAAACATGATTTTGTCATCAAATCTTGTTAGTTTTGACCCTAAAGTGGTGAAATGCTAACCCCATTCACTTGCGATAGGTTCACAAAAATTTACGTTTCTCGTGCTGGATCTCATCCGTACCGGGCGTGAGTCTTTGTACACTACAAGTAAGTGGGGTGAGGTCGTTTGGCCTCATTTTAAGGCTTGTTTGGAATTCATTAAATTGTATCTAGACTAGCCATGTCATCATGTAAATTATATGTAGCTTAGCCATCCTCATATTATTATGACATGTGTGTTGTGTTTATTTTCTCAATGTCAAATGATGATGTGATTATGTGATGAATGATGACATCATTGTGCATAATGCATTAATAGACTAGATGCCGTAGTCGGCTTGGAAATGAGTGCATTGGTGGCCCGTGGAATGGGACGCGATGGCACTATGCAATCATACTATGTCATATAGGAGCTTACGGTTTAGGATTATCATCTTCCCGTGCTATGATCCTTCCCAACAGGGGTTGAGGTGTTGGGTTACCATTTGGGGGGAAGCAGTGGTTGTGGTTGTCGGGTCACTGTGGCGATTAGACATATGCCCGGCTGGTTATTAGGACAATCGACAACCTCGGTGGTATATTCAAGAGGGCCAATCGTACTGCTTTTAAATTGCTGGAGTCAGCACCTTTATTTTTTGTCATTTACTTTTATGTTGAGAGCCAGTGGTCGGTATGCTTTAATTTTTTAAGTACTCACGGTGGGCCTTCTCCAACATCCCTATGGGCGTATCGTGGGATGGAGTTAAGTGGCTCGTGCACGAGTATCTGCGCCTTTGTGGTTGTAGTAGCACTAAACCAAAGACTTAGTAATGTTGTTTAGGTGGATGTGGTGAAAAATGAACTGCATAGCATATAGTGCATATGGTTGTGATTGTTGTGTGGACTGTTGTGTGGTCCTCCTTTTCACTTACTAAGCTAGTGAGCTCATCCCACGTGTACACCTCTTTTAGATGATTTTACAGGTTACCAGCTTGGGGATCAAGGGTCGGGCCCCACAGTTGAATTCCCTGAAGAGGATTGGTGGGTCCCAGGGACAATGAGCACGCACGGATTGCGTCGCGAGGGCGTCTTTAATGGGACCAGGTGACTCCATATAGGGTTACTTTTTTATTCTTTTGATGATCCCTTTTGTGTACTTGATACATGAATTGTTATTCTTTTTGTGTAAATATCATGCCTACGGGCCCACATGTATTTATCTATGTACTACAGTTTGGGTATCAAGTATATTGGGGATATTCTGAGTAAATTAAGTCTTCCATTGAAGCTTGAACATTATCTTAGTTGTGTGTATGCTGTGGTTGGATACTGTATTAGATGATCTTGGCAGGTTTGGGTTAATCGGAGTTAACCCTGTCATCGGTCCGGTTCTGTGTGAACGGGGTGTGACACCACCACTAGGTGGTCGAAAGATTTAGAGATCTCTTCTAACATCCTAGCATGCATAGGCAAAGTCTCTCCTAATAACACTGATCAAAACCTTAACGGCTCTGATATAGCCACACGGGTATGGCTCTAGTGATCTGATAATAAACCTAATACCACCTTCTTGCCCATCCTTCCTCCAAGTCGTGTCTGAGTTCAACTTATAAATTTTTTTTTTTAATTTTTTTTGGGGGGGGGTGTGGTGGGGTGTGTTATCCAATCTTTGCAAACCTCAGATGGTTGTACTAGGTTATCAGGAATAGCACTTCTCTTATTACATACCTGAGATTAAAGAAATTCTTCATCAGCTTTTTGAGCTACTAAGATCACCTCAGATGGAGTCCATCTTCTCTAAGAAAATAATAGATTGGCCGTCCATATCTACCAAGCAAGAAAACCATACAAGCCTTGACAGTCTTAACTTTCATATTCCCCTAAACGGTTGAAGAAATCTCATCCTTAGATCCAAGATTGAATCGTAGCTTCCTCATCTAAAAAAACCCTATGGGATAAAGAGCTACCAAACCAAACCACATTTGCAAAAGGACAATTAAGAAGAATATGCCTTGTTGTCTCTTCCTTATTCCCACAGAGTTGGAAAATAGGGTCAACACGTACGCACCGATGCAATAGACCTGATGTAGTTGCTATACCATCAGCACAAGCCCACATAAAACATTATTAATTTAGCCAGAGTAGGGCACCTCCATATCTTCTTCCATACCCTAGGTGGGGTACTCCTATAGGAAGAGCATCCTCCCTTACTTGAAGTTGGTTGCACTGAAGATGGTATGCCGAATCAATCGGAAACCTCCCGTCTTTCGAGGCCCCTAAACCAAATGATCATCTTAGAGGAATTTTGAGAATCACCTCTGCATTCCAAAGACAAGCCTCCTCATTTATAAGATCAAAGACCATAACCACTAAGTCGATTGGTCTACAAGAGAGCTGGATGCAAAAGGTAGGCAAAGATGGAATCCAATTATCTTCACAAATGTTAATTTGGTTCCCCCTTTCCACCTTCCATTAAAGACCTGCTTTAAGAATTCTCCTCCCTTCTAAGATACTATGCCATGCCCAAGATGGTTGATGACCTAGGGAAGCCGACAAAAAATCACTATCTAGGAAATAAATAGCCTTTAAGAAAGTAGCCCAACACGAATTTGGCTCCTAAAACAAACTTCAAGCCACCTTGGCAAGCATAGTCCAATTATGCAAACAAGGATCACAAAATCCTAATCTGCATGTGTCCTTGGATCTGCACAGCTTCTTCCAAGACACCCAGTGGATATTTTTAGGGTTGTCTTTATCTTCCAAGAAAAATCTAGCCGCCTCTTTACTAAGTCTATCTACATTAGTGAATGGTTTCTATTTTTTTCTTTTTTTTTGGGTGAATAAAGAACATATTAAAAGCCAAAGTAAAAAGAGGAAGAAGAAGGAGAAAAAAAAAAAAAAAAAAGAGGAACTCAAACTTGCCACTTCATCTTTCTTTCTTTTCTTTTTTTTTTATTTTTTATTTATTTTTATTTAATGATAGTAGAAATTAACATCAAACCTTGGGAAAGAAGTCCTAGAAAGATTAAAAAAGCAAAAGACGAGAGAAAAGAGAAGGGGAAGAGAAGTTCCAAACAAAAGAGAGTTGTGTGTGAGCTCCAGCCGCAACAATAGGCGACCATTTGCCACTCCTTTTTATCAAAACAAAAGGAAGAGGAGGGGTTGATAGGTCCAACGAAACCTTGACGCTGTCCAGTCCTCATAGTGGTGTTTTCAGAGATGATGAAGGGAACGTCCACTATTTCCTGTTGGTATTAAGTTTGCTTACTCATATGTTGTGGAAGCTTTGGCTGTGTTACAAGCCCT
The DNA here is from genome assembly GCA_022985045.1 of Macadamia tetraphylla. Classification (NCBI taxonomy): domain Eukaryota; kingdom Viridiplantae; phylum Streptophyta; class Magnoliopsida; order Proteales; family Proteaceae; genus Macadamia; species Macadamia tetraphylla. The sequence continues at coordinate 50,668,564 of CM040969.1, read as the reverse complement.
CACTTTAGCCTCTTCTTGAGGTTATCAGAGCATTATTATAGAGAGTGACAACCTTACTATGATCAACATATTGAACTTCATTTCCTCTACTACCCCATGGAGAGCTTTTCATATCATCAAAGACTACTGGAGTTGATGTCCTATATTTGATACTGTCATCTTCAAGATAGGAGTATAGGAGGACTTCTTTCTTGATCTGGATTGGGACTAAGGAGCCTTCCTAGATGAGGCGCTTGGCAAACGGAGTATAGGAGGACTTCTTTCTTGATCTGGATAGGGACTACGGAGCCTTCCTAGATGAAGGACGGTGTGCACCCCTCTCGGTCCTGATGGTCCAGTGGTATGTTGCCATTTCTTGAGTATTTCCTATAGATTCTTCCTTGTTTTGGTTTTGGCTGATTTTTTTTTTTTTAGGGGAGAGTGAGATGTGTAGATCCTTCTTCTGTTCGGTCGCATACTAGTGCTACCGATCCTTCACAAGTATGGCCCTCTACTAGTGCCGACGGATCTCTAAGGGTTGCTAACGTCCCCTTTCGTGGCTCCCCTGCCTGGACCTATCCCATTGTGGCCAACCCTAGTCTCCTTCATCTTCTGGAACCGAACACAGATGCAGACGCTTCCCTTGGGCTGCCTATTCCTTATGATTATGTAAGTATCTGATCATTTTCCAATTAACTCTTGACTTCCTTTGGCTGATACGCTCTTTCTCAGGTGTCCCCGGAGGTCTATGCTAAGATTAGGAGGATGCAATATGGCCTGTGTAAGGTGATAGTTTCCAAGGATCGGGAGATTGCCCAGTAGGGTGCACTGACTGAGGACCTGACCCAGAGGTTGGAGTAGCATCTGTGGACTCCCCGGTGCTTCATGAAGATGGTTTAGAGTATGATTCAAATAATGGCTTCTGACCCGTAGGGATTTGTTCCTGTATTTCCTGCAAACACAAACACAAACACATGGATATTTTCTTTCTTTTTTCTTTTTCCCTCTCCTTGTTTGCTCATTATTTTATTTCAGCATCTCTATGAAAACTTACTTTTGGCACAAAGAAAATCTTTCTTCTTCAATTTTTGTTTTTTTTTTTTTTTTGTTTTTTTGTTTGTTTGCAATGCTTAGGCATAATCAATTCCATAACTCAAGTTATAATTAGAATAATTGGGATAATACAAAAATCCAAATACTTCCTCATTCCATTACCAAGTGAATTACATAAAAAGGGGACCACTTTTCCTACCACAGACAGGATAGGTAAATAATAAGGTGGGGAGACAATTCTTGAGGTGGGTGAAAGTTCACTAACTCTTCTGGGTCCGTCTCCTCGAGCCCATATTGTCAGCTGTTCTATATGGGAAAATAAAAAGACGTGTGAGTCAATCCCATCAATTTGACATAGTTGTGGCCAGGGGTCTTCATCAGAATCTTCTTGTGGCTTCCCTGGGCACCTCCATGCGATATTCTGCACAGTCCTTTCCTGCAGGTACTTTTCCCAATCGGTGATAAGGTTAAATTCTGGAACTTCTCTCTTATCCTGGTAATAAAAAACTCCGAGTGGGCTTCCCCTTAAAGGTGTGGTGAGCTTCAGTTTCTCGAGGAGCCAAATCTGAAAAATAGTAGGACTTCTCTGATAATGATCTAGTCCAAATCTATGGCTATAGCTCATGTCATCAAATCCCTTGAACATTTCTTTAAGAACCATAGGGACGATATCACCTCCTTTCTTCAATTGTTTTACTACCAATCAGAATAGATGGTGCACCATGCCCGGGAGTGCAGAGAACATAATGATCTGTCATGCAAAGTAAATAAGCATCCAGGGATCGCTGCTGATGGATTCCTCCCATTGGTGGACATTGGAAGAAGATTTGAGCCATCTTCAGAGTGTCGATCTTCCCACACCTGACAAACTGCTTTACTTCTTCTTCTTTCCATCTGAAGAAATTCTGAATTTCCTCTAAGCAATCTTTCTTCAAAGAGGGTTGGAACAGACTAACTTTGTATGGAGATAGCATACAAACCTGAAATTCTTCAAGAGTTGGGAAAATCTCCACTAATCAAAACTAAAATACATACAGGTCGGCATCCAACTTGGCCAAGAAATGACACATTCATGCATTCCGGCAATCCTGGTGCCCTCATATTTATGTCTAAGATCCATTTCCTTAACATCTTATCCAACGAGTCCATGAATTTTTCTGAAACCAATACAAACAATGAGATATGATGATTTATTAAAGCATTAATCATTAGCTAATGATTCAAACAAGCCTTTACCGCTATTGCATTAATCTCTTCTTTCTTTTTTTCTTTTGACTTTGACTGATCAAGGGTGGAGAATAAACTGGCCTTAATAAACTGGTACCGGGTGGCAATTTTCTTTTAGGGTATAGAATCCTGGATAAGAATGGACCGACCATAGGTGAATGACAGATACCTAATGGCCTTACATGCCAAATGGCGATTCTTGGGGCATAGAATCCTGGGTAATAAGTGATAGACCAATGGGTGGATGACAGATACCTAATGGCCTTTCATGCCAAATGGTGATTCTTGGAGGACACAAACTATGATGATCTTTTAAGGTACTTTGATTATTAATCAAGAAACCAATTTATTACCTTGAGATGGTTGAGACTGCACTTGCACATGTCAAGTTTTTCACGTATCTCTCGAAAGGAATCAGGTTTGATGTAGTTCAGGTTATTCACCCTTTCAGACATAATATTTCTTAAGTTAATCCATGTTGACTAGTCTGGGTATTTCTTTGCCGTTGTGGTCTATGAGCTTCACAGCCTTGCCTGGTAGAATTTCTTTGACAGTGAATGGGCTGCTCCAGTTGGGCCTGAATTTTCCTCTTGGGTCATGAATTGGGGCTCTTTGTTCCCGAAGAACAAGTTCACCCACCTTTTATGTGATGGGGCTTCACATTCTTGTTGAAGGCCCGAGCCATTCTCAGTTGATATTTCTTCTGATTGTCCATAGCTTTCATACTCACTTCGTCAAGAAAGTTAAGCTCATTATGTCTAGACTTCACCCATTCTCCTTTAGGTAGCTGACTATCAAGGAGTACCCTTAGGGATGGTACCGGGATTTCCACGGGTAGAACCACCTCAACTCCATATACCAAAGAGAAAGGCATTGCCCCTGTCGAGGATCGTACAGAAGTCTGGTATGCCCATAAGGCAAGGGGTAACTTATCAGCCCAATCCTTGTGTCGCCATTTTTTGCAGGATGATTTTTGATGTTCTTGTTAGCTGCCTCTACTGCCCTATTAGTTTGCTGCCTGTAAGTGGTAGATCGATGCCTTCTGATACCAAACTTTGTGCAGATTTTGTCGGTCTTTCCCCAGAATAGGATCCCTGATCAAATATCAATTCTTGAGGCACTCCATATCCCGTAATGATATTTTCTTGGATGAGTTTGGCCACCTTAGCAGATGTGAGGACTACATAGGACTGAGCCTCTACCCACTTGGTGAAATAATCAATGGCTACCAGGATGAAATCATGGCCATTGGATGCTTTAGGGTTGACTTTTTCAATGATATCGATGCCTCAAGTGGAGAATGGCCAAGGTGAACTGAATGAATGTAGCTCGGTTGGCGGGATATGTATGATGTTAGCAAATATCTGACACTTGTGGCATTTTTTGATAAAGTCCATGCAATCTGCTTCAATTGTGTTTCAGTAATATCCCAGCCTGAGGATCTTCTTAGATAACATCTTGGCATTCGTGTGGGGTCCACAAAGACCTGGATTAATTTCTTTCATGATAGTTGTAGCTTGTTCCTAATTTACACACAACAACTGTATTATGTCATAGGATCTCTTATATAAAAAATCCTCCTGAAGAATTAACTGGGTGGCATATCTCCTCAGAAACTTCTTCTCTCTGTCAGTTGCTTCAACTGGATACTTCCTTTCCCTGATGAAATCCACTATGTGAGCAAACCAATACCAACCATCTACAATAAGAGAGTTCACTGTATTCTGATAAATGGGTCTGCTTCTTTGTTCTACCAAGAATGGTCGGACTCTAGCCATAGGGTTGCACTCTGCCATAGAAGCCAAGGTTGTAAGGGCATCAGCAAACCTATTATTATCTCTCTAGAAATATTCGAACGAAATCTTCTCAAAGTGTTCAATCACCTCTTCCAAATGTTCTTGATATGGTTTTAGCTTCTCATCTCTAGTTTTCCAATTTCCCTGTGTCTAACATATGACAATGGATGAATCACCGTAAACCTTAATCCTTTTCACCCCAATAGTTAAAGTAATTTCGAGCCCCAAAGCACAAGCTTCATATTCGGCAATATTATTGGCACAAGGGAAGTCGAGGCAAAATGATGATGGCAAATAAAGGCCATCAAGAGTGCCAAGTAATATTCCTCCCTTCTGATTGGCCACTCCATCAAAGAATAACTGCCATTCATTAACTGTATCTTCTTCCTCTACCACTGTAATTCCTTCATCGGGAAAGGCATCATCCAAGGACCTTCCATCTTCTGTGGGATGAGCAACCAAATGATCAGCTATAACCTGGCTCTTGATAGATTTCTGAGTAACATAGATGATGTCAAACTCTGATAGTAAAAGTAACCAACGGGCCATCCTTACTATTAAGGCCGGTTTTTCGAAGAGATATTTGATGGGATCCATCTTTGAGATCAAATGCCCCGGATAGGAAACCATATAGTGCCGTAACCTTTTAGTTGCCTAAATCAACGCAACACAAGTTCTTTCCAAAGATGTGTATCGGGTCTCATATTCCAGAAACTTCTTACTGAGGTAATATAAGGCATGCTCTGCCCCCTTTTCCGTTTCCTTCTATGCTAGCAAAGATTCTATGGAATATTCTCTCACGGATAGATATAACAGAAGTGGTTCTCCTTCCATTAGTGGTGTCAATACTGGTGGGTTCATAAGGTACTCCTTGATCTTGTTAAAGGCTTTGGTTATTCCATTCTATTTGTTGATCCTTCTTCAGCGGCTTGAAAATTGATTCACAGATTGTAGTCAACTGAGCTATGAATCTGCTAATATATTGGATGTGACCTAGAAATCCTCATATTTGCTTCTCAGTCTGAGACATGGGCATTTCCTGAATTGCCTTGATCTTGATAGGGTCAAATTCAATGCCTTTCTTGCTCACCAAGAAGCCTAACAAGTTTCCCGTCGTTGCCCCGAATACACACTTCTGAGGGTTCAACTTCAGCTGATACTTCTTAATTCTTTCAAAGAATTGCCTTAGTGCGGGAATATGCCCCTATCGATCTTTTGACTTTACTATCATGTCGTCCACGCAGACTTCCACTTCTTTGTTCATCATGTCATGCAATATGGCCGTGGCTACTCTTTGATAAGTTTTCCCAGCATTCTTTAGTCCAAAAGGCATCATTTTGTAACAATAGGTTCTCCACGGAGTGGTGAAGGTTGTTTTCTCATGATCCTCTGGGTACATGCTTAGTTGATTATATCCTGATAATCCATCCATGAATGATAACAAAGCATGCCCCGCCATATTATCCACCAATACGTCAATGTGAGGTAATGAAAAATCATCCTTAGGGCTTACTTTGTTAAGATAACAGAAGTCTACGCACATTCGTACCTTTCCATCTTTGTTCGGTACTAGTACAATATTGACCAACCATTGGGGGTACTTTATCACTTGTAGGAACCCCACATTCCATTGCTTCACAATTTCTTCTTTGATCTTCTCACTCCATTCCGGCCACATTCTTTAGAGCTTTTGTTTTATCAACTTTACCCCATGGTAAGTTGGTAATCGATGCTGGACAATGTTGGGGTTGATACCAAGCATATCCTCGTAAGACCAAGCGAAGACCTTGGTGAATTCCTTCAGAAGATTACTCACCTGTTTTGCTTCTTCGTCATCAAGGGTAGTGCTAATTTTTACCTCTTGAAGGCAATGGTCAGTTCCTAGATTAATAACCTGAGTATCCTCATGGATGGGTTGGGCTTTCTTTGGTTTGCATTGCTTTATTAATTCTTGATATATATTAAGATCATCATCGGAAAAAGGAGGCAAGTCATACTCAGAATCAAAAATTTCATTCATGAAAGAAGGAGTAACAGACTTGACATACAAGGACTCTGGACTCTTCTCATGAGGGGAGATTGACACAGAATCATAAACAACAGATTCGACTACAGACTTGATAACTGGCTTAATGCTTTTACTAGGGGTAATCAAGCTAGTTGACTCAATAGAATAGCAAACTTGAAGTTTTTTCCAATGCTTGTCTAGTTCAAGAGTGGTTCAGTGGCCTGATGGATGAAGAGGTGTGGCAAAGGGTCTTCTTCTCCTTTTGAGAAAGTTGCTGCTATTTCTTTAGTGGCGCAATGGTTCCTCTGGACATGTGCCCGTTTCTTCATAAATACCAGCTAATCAATTTCGTGCTCTCAGAAGCCAAACTTTCTAAAGGCTGAAGATCGATGGAAACTACTCAATCCTTTTTCTATGAAGTCTATCTTTTCAAACCTATTGAGGGATGCCATCCTGGTACCTCGGTCACATCATTGACCACCATCATGAGCCTTCCCATTGCAATTGGTTCGGGCATAGTACATACAAACCATCATCCTCTGTGCTCTCCTCTGTTTTGCATAAACACTTCTTCCTCTGAAAGGATGGGGCTTGATCTCATGCAACTCTCGGGCTCTTGGCTCTTGTAGGAGAAAGCAAATGAAGCCTTTCAAATCAATGGGAAGCAGCGGACTCCAAGTGAGCCTTATCTTCTTCTCCCATTCTCTCTTCATGAGAACTCGAGGACTAAGTGCCTCCTTCAATTGGATCAATGTTGTAAGACTACCAGAGGAAGACCCAGTCTCAATCAATGCAATTTCTGCAATCCCAGTGATGCAACTATCTTGGTCACCTTCGTTGACTAGCATTTTCTGTTGTTCCACTTCATGAGTCACCCAATCGTACTTATCTTGGAAGAAAATTTCAAGTCTTGGTTACATCTTGGCTACGGTTTCATCAAACCATGGCTCCACATTTTCACAAAAGGGGAAATCCTCTCCTTCTTTCACAGAGTATCCATTGAGAGTAGGGTAGTAAGTGACAAAGATCTTCCTAGTCATCCTCAACACTTTCTACCCTTTGACAGTTGGAGGAGTGTACCCGAAACCATTCTTTCCTTTCTTCACCTCCAAGCTAGGCTGATTTGAAACTCTTTAGTGATATTTCCCTAGTCCCATGCAAGGAAAATACTGCATGTTCTTCATCATCTGATTCATTGGCGGACTCCAGATGGCTTCATAGTTAGCCAGGATTTTCTCCTTTGGAGCTTCTTTGGCAATAACTACACAAGTGGTGTTTATTTCAAAACCACTCAGTTGCACCTCCTGGTCTTGTTCTTCCCCATTTTCAATGTTAGCCAAAATGTTAACCACTTCAGGATCTCTGACCACTAAGACCACCTTCCCCTCATGAATGAACTTCATTTTTTGATGGAGACTAGAGGACACTGCCTTTGCAGGATGCAAACAAGGCCTCCCCAAGAGCATGTTAAAAGCTGTCGATATATCAATGACTTAGAAATCAACATCAAACTTCACCGGGTCAATCTTTATAGCAAGGATAATGATGCCAAGGATCTTTCTCTTGGTATTATCGTATGCTCTTATGGTTTGGGTGGTTGGCCTCATTTCTTCCAAGTTGATGCCTATACTCTTTGTTGGTCTCAATGGTAGCACATTCAAAGCGGACCTGTTGTCAACAAGAACATGGGGAACCACTTTGTCAAGGCATTCAACTGTAATGTGGAGAGCCTGATTGTGTTGGGCTTCCTTAGGAAGCTCAGAATCTGAGAACATCAAAGACTGCACTGCATATGTTGCTCCTTCTATACATGCGAGGTGTGTCAGATTTATCTCGATTGGTAATTGCACACTAGCGAGAGACTTCAAGACTGCTTCACGGTGCAAAGGGGACGCCATCAATAATCCCCAAATGGAGATATTTGCCTGGGACTTCTTGAGTTAAGCCAAGATTGGGTTCTCTGGCTCTTTCTTCACGCTGCTAGTTTTGGCCTCATTAGCCCTTGGTTGTTCTACTGCTAGAGCCTCGCCCTTATAGTCTTTCCCACTTCTAGTTTCCATCACGTTTGGTTGGTTTTTTCACAATAATCTCCATGGGATAACTATCTTCATCATCACTGTTGGTCAGGGTGATTATTCCTACATAGAATCATCTTCTTCTAATTCTCCTTCCTTGCGTGGGGTGAAAATTCGAGGACCTCCATAAATATCCACCACCCTAGCTCTTACTTCTTGACTGCATTGGAAAGTTATTGGAATGTAGTGTCTACTGTCTCTGTGATTGTGTCATCTGGTCCTATTTCCTCTAAATCATCCAATTGCTCCCAGTAATAAAGATCACTGATGGTTACTTCCCCTAACATTTTGTCAATTTCTTCTATCCTTTCTTGCATTCTCAATGTGTTGGAATACACTTCACACAGTTTTTCCTCCAACTCAAATGTGGAGTACTGTTCGTCCATATAAACTTGCATTGGCTCTCCAGATTTCCCCTCATTTTCTGAATCTGATGTGGAGTCATCTCCCTCCATACATAGGGATGGGTAAATGCCACCTGTTGGATCAGCTATCAGGTCATCATTTCCAATGGCATAGACTGAGAAACATGTCAGATGTCCTGGTAAGTAATATTCTGACTCATCATCATAATCATTGTACCAAAGCCCTTGGTAGTCATCCTAGTCTGGATACCTATCATCCTCTCGAGAACCAGAGTCATCTCCATCCTTCTCATCTTCATTTTTGTCCTCACTGTCATCATCATCATCCTCTTCTTTGCTGATTTCACTCCCACTTGATTCTTCATCAGATTCCTCAAGACCATCAAATTCTTGACATCAAGCGCTCATAGTATTTAGGTGTGCAGAGAGAAAAGATTTCCATAGGGTTGGTCCTATCATTACTAGCTTGAAGTTGGACCAATCCTGACTCATCATCCTCTATGTCACTCCCTATGTGGTTTAAGGAAGTGTATTCTTTGATCTGCTCCCCTATGGTCAATATGGTTACTGCTCTGAGAAGATCAGTTGTAATCTCTTCAATTGCCCCTGGATTGTCTTCTAAAGTTACAACAGGCTGAATTAGAGAAGTGGGATCACTCTCCTGGTCTTCCCCTAATGCATTTACTAACCCTATTAATGAAGTCATCTTTGGGGAATCTGGTAGTGTAAGCATATCCTTCCAATCATATCCGTCCGTTCATCCTTCTTTTGGGTTATACATTGAATCTTGAGAATGGGATTGGTATGAGGGTGATGAGGGATATGAAGTGGAATGGTATGAAGATGATGTAATGTGAGAAGTAGGGTATGAAGATTGGGAGTGATAGGATGAAGAGGTTCCTCCACTTTGATGGTGGGGGAAAGGTTGATGATATAGTGGAGGCTGGTAAAGCGGTGTGGTGGATTCTTCTGATGAGGAGGGATGGACGGGGGGCACTCGATCTTCTGACTCTTCCTCTGATGATTCTCATCTTCTAGGGGTTTTTATGATTCCAGCCCTTTGACTCATGACTCTTTTATAAGCACAAGCATTCATATGATTCTTTCGAGCTCTAGGTATAATGAGTTGAGTGGGGTCACTCTTCGTAGTTTCTTTATCCAGATTGTTCACATGATCAGGGAATGGGTTGGTATTGAAATTGGGAGGCTGCTTGATCTTGACCTCAATGATTCCATTGTCTACCAAGTCTTAAATTGCATGCTATAAACCCAAACATCTTTTAGTATTGTGCCCTTTCTGAGTGTGGTAGGCAAAATACTCATGATCCCTATACCAAGTTGAAGGAGGGTTGCTGATCACTCTTGGAGCCACTATCCCTAGCAATCCTTGCTTCTTTAACTTCTCATATGTGGCTGTTATGGGCATTCCCAGATTTGAAAACTACCTTCTTGGGCGAGGAGCCTTTTGGGCGGGTGCATCTGCTTGTATTATGAAGGGTTGTGAAGAGGTGGCTGGTGAGGCCGTCTGAAGCGCACTCACGATATTAGTTTTGGACCCTTTCCCGTCGACTCGGTGTTCTTCCTTGCATCTTGGGAGGATCCTTGATCTTGGGCCTCTCTGAATTCTATTCTCCACACGTGTCTTTGAGTGGCTATCAAAGGTATCAAAAGTTTGTAAATCTGATAATAAAGAACATCATAATAGGGCTTTAACAAGTTCTCTATTAACATCTTTACCTAATTCTTACGAAGGCCTATCTACCATCTTGGCGGCTTCTCTGAATCTCATCAAGTAGGTGGTGAATCCTTCCTTATCTTCTTTCCTCAACGTTTCAAGCTCGCGTTTCACATCCACCTCGGTATTGTAGAATCTTTGTTTGGTGAAGGGCTTCACCACCGTTGCCCAATTCTGAGTTTGTGATGACTCCAATTATGTGAGCCACCTCAATGCTAGTCTCGATAGGGTTAACTTGAAGGCTTGCCCCATCTGGTTATCTACAAGTTACTACGACTTGGTGATGCTGAGGAAGACCTTGAGATGAGCCTTGGGGTCTCCTGACCCATCAAATCTATTAGTCTGCCGCTTGCATTTTTTTGGAATTCTTGCTCCAGAGAATAAAGTCATTTCCTCAGAATCCACTGCTTGGCCTTCTGAGCCTTTTCCTGCTCGAATCATGTTCTCCAACTACTCTAACTATTCTCTGAGCTTCCTTTCTTTCTCCGTTTCTAGAGGCTCAAAGCGAACATGTGCTGTAAATTCTTTTTCTTCATATTCGATCACTACCCTAGGAGGAAGGCCCCTGGAATAACCCCTCATTGATCATTCAGATGGGTAGGTGAAGGTCCTCTCTGATCGGTTGGTCGGACATACTTTGGTTCCCCTGAGTTAACTAAGGAAGAATTCACATGATGAACTGTAGCTCCATTTGGGGTCTCCTGGCCCATCAAATCTATCAGTCTACCACTTGAATTTTTCTAGAATTCTTGCTCTAGAGAAGAAACTCATTTCCTTAGAATCCACTACTTGGCCTTCTAAGCCTTTCT
>CM040969.1:50642693-50657417 GCA_022985045.1 Macadamia tetraphylla | reverse complement strand
GTCAAAATTTTTTCAAAACCACTCAGCTTGCACCCCCGGTCTTGTTCTTCTCTATTTTCAATGTTCGAGTGTTAACCACTTTAGGATCTCCGCCACAAAGACCACCTTCCCTCATGAATGAACTTCATTTTTGATAGAGACTAGAGGACACCGCCTTGCAGGATGAAACCCAAAGGGCCCTTTCCCCAAGAGCATGATAAAAGCTATCGATATATCAACGACTTGAAAATCAACATCAAACTTCATCGGGCCAATTTTTACAGTAAGGGTAAGGATACCAAGGATCTTCCTTTTGATATTATCGTATGCCCTTATGGTTTGGGTGGTTGGCCTTATTTCTTCCAAGTTGACACCAATACTCTTTGCTGATCTCAATGGTAGCACATTCAAAGTGGACCCGTTGTCAACAAGAACCTGGGGAACCATATTGTCAAGGCATTCAATTTTAATGTGGAGAGCCCGATTATGTTGGGTTTCCTTAGGAAGCTTAGAATCTGAGAACATCAGGGAATACACTACATATGTTGCTCCTACTATATGTGTGATGTTTTGGGATTTATCTCGATCGACACTTGCACATTAGCGAGAGACCTTAAGCCCGCTTCACGGGGGAAGGGTATGCCATCAATTATCCCCAAATGGAGATGTTTCCCCGGGATTTCTTGAGCAGAGCCAAGACTAGGTTCTCTGGTGCTTTCTTTACGCTGCTAGTTTCGGCCTCATTAGCCCTTGGCTACTCTACTGCTAGAGCCTTACCCTTGTAGTCTTTCCCACTTCTAGTTTCCATCATATTGATTGGTTTTTCACAATAATCTCGGGGGATAACTATCTTCATCATCACTATTGGTTAGGTGATTACCCCCAAAGATAGAATCATCTTCTTCCGATTCTCCTTCCTTGTTTGGGGGTGAGAAGTCTAGGACCTCCACAAATATCCACCGCCTCGCTCAGAATTTTAACTGCATTGGAAAGCTATTGGAATGAAAAGGTTCCCCCTTTACGATTGTGTCATCTGCCCTATTTCCCCCGGGATCATCTAATTGCTTGTAGTAAAGATCACCGACGATTATTTCCCCCTAACATTTTATCAATTTCTTCTCCCCTTTTCCCCTGATCCTCAATGTGTTGGAATACACTTAAATAGTTTTTCTTCCAACTCGAGGTGGAGTACTTTTTTCTCCATATAAACTTATCGGCTCTCTTGTTTCCCCCCTCATTTTCTGAATCATGTAGAATCATCTCCTCCATGCACGGGAAGGGTAAATGCTACCGTTGGATATGCTATTAGGTCATCATTGCCAATGGCATAGCCCGAGAAATATATCGAATGTTCCGTGAGTAATTTTCCCGACTCATCATCATAATCATTGTACCAAGGTCCTTGGTAGTCATCCCAACTGGATACCCATCATCCTTAGAGTCATCTCCACCCTTCCATCTTTATTTTCATCCTCATTGTTATTGTCATCATCCTTTTCTTTGCGATTTCACTCCCACTTGATTCTTTATCGATTCCTCAGACCATCAAACTCTCCGCACCCAAAAACCCGTAGTTTTCGAGTGTAAGGATGAAAGATTTCCATAGGATTGGTCCTATCATTATCGGCTCAAGTTGGACCAGCCCCACTCATCATCATCCGGTCACCCTTATGTGGATTAAGAAAATGAATTCTTTGATCCGCCCCCCCATGGCCAATGGGTTACCCCCCGAGAAGATCATTGTAATCTCATCAATTACCTCTAGATTGTCTTGGGGTTACGTAGGCTGAATTAGAGAAGTGGATCACTCCCGGTTTTCCCCCTAATGCATTTACTAACCCCGTTGATGAAGTCATCTTTAGAGAATCTGGTAGTGCAATCATATCCTTCCAATCGATCCACCCGGGCCCATCATTCTTTTGAGTTATAAACCAACCTTGAGAATGGGATTGGTATGAGGGTGATGAGGGATATAAAGGGGATGGTATGAAGATGATGTAATGTGGGGGTAGGATATGAAGATTGGGGTGATATGATGAAGAGGTTCCTCCACTTTGATGGTGGGGAAAGGTTGATGATATGGTAGGGGCGATAATGTGGCGGGTGGTAAAGTGGTGTGGTGGATTCTTTTGATGAGAAGGATGGACGGGGGCACGATTTTCCCCGACTCTTCCTTTGATGATTCTTTTCCCTGGGATTCTTATGACTCTAGCCCTTTGCTTCATGATTTTCCTATAAGCACGGGCATTCATATGATTCTTCCGAGCTCTAGGTACAATGAGTTGAGTGGGCTCATTTCCGTAGTTTCTTCATCCAGATGGTTCACATGATGGGGAAGTGGGTTGGTATTAACATTAGGAGGCGGATCTTGACCTCAATGGTTCCATTGTCTACTAAGTCTTGAATTGCATGTCAGAACCTAAACATCTTTAAAGATATCCCCCTTTGAGTGTGGTAGGCACAATACTCATGATCCCTATACCAAGTCGGAGGAGGGTTGCCGATCATTTTTGGAGACCCCTGTCCCTAGCAATCCTTGCTTCTTTAACTTCTCATATGTGGTCTTATGGGCTTTCCCCCATCAAAAAACTACCTTTTTGGGCGAGGCCCCTTTTGGGGTGGGTGCATCCGCTATATTATGAAGGGCTATGAAGAAGTAGTTGGTGAGACCTCCTGAACCGCACTTACCATATTAGTTTTTCCCCCCTTTTCCCATTTGACTTGGGTGTTCTTGCTTACATCTTGGTAGGATCCTTGATACCGGCCTCTCTAAAAATTCTATTCTCCAGCACCGGTGGCTATGGGCCATCAAAAGTTTGCAAATCCCGATAGTAAAGAACATCATAATAGGGCTTTGACAAGTTCTCTATTAACATCTTTACCAAAAAGGCGCCAAAAAAGTGAGGGGAGAGAGAAAATTTCACCGTAAAAAAAAATTTTTTTAAAAAAGCGAGAGAGAAAACTTGTTTAAAAGGTAGTTTTCAAAAAGTGAGAGGAGAGAAAATTTTATCGAAAAGGTAGTTTTTGAAAAAGCGAGAGGAGAAAAAAAATTTTTTACCAAAATGTAGTTTTCAAAAAGTGTGTGGAGAAAAAATTTTTTGTCGAAAAGGTATTTTTTGAAAAGCGGGGAGAGAGAAAATTTTCCCGTAAAAAGGTAATTTTAAAAAAAGCGAGAAGAGAGAGAAAATTTTGTCGGGGTGCGAGTGATGTCAAGGGTACATGAATGCATGGGGGGCGAGCCATGTGTGTATGGTGGGGGGCTGGGTGTGCATGATTTTGGGGCATAATGTGCATGGGTGCGATGGGGGCCTGACTTTGGTAGGGCCACGCAAAGGGCCAGCCGACAAGATGCAGGGCCCATGAAAGACAAGCCGGGCTTCTGGGCCCGGTTTTGGTTTGGTTTGGGTTTGGTCTGGTTTGAGGGATGGGGGGCCTATCGGGTTTGGGCAGTACGTATTTTTCATGAAAAAATATGATTTTCCGGAATGATTGTTGGAGATCCATCCCGTTTTTTGGGATATCATATATTGTAAAAAACGATTTTCGAGCACTATCCATCGCATTTATCATCTTAATCGGATTCCTTCATATATGAAAAGTTAAAATTGGACCCCATCCCTCCCGCATAGGGATTTCTAGGGTTTTAGACTCGGGAGTGTTTTGGGGTTATTTGGGTAGGTAGGGGATGAATTTTAGAGTTTTGGGGGTTAGGTGAGGGATTTTTCTAGGTTTCCTTTGGGGACCGCTCTGGGGAGTGGATATGTGGGAAGGCACGAATGCGCGTGGAAAACGTGATTTTCTGGGAATGATTGCCAGAGATCCATCGGTCCGATTTTGGGGTATCATATATCGTCAAAATTGTATTTCTGAGACCTATTCATCTGTATGGTCATCTTGACCAGATTCCTTCATATATAAAAATTCAAAATTAGACCTTTCTCTCTCCCGCGTGGGGATTTATAGGATTTTGGGTAGGGAAATGTTTCCATCAGCATCTCTATCGATCAAAAGTTGAAAGTTACGTCCAAGATCCATATTTCATCATGGCTAGGGGCGGGTGACAAAATTGGGTGTCTACAAATTGCAGTGAACTTCAAGCCCTTTCCCAAGAAGGGATTCATTAGACCTAGTGTGTCTCTATGGGGAGCACTGGTATTACTCATCAAGACGAAAGGCGAAAGTATGAGATTATGCATTGATTACCAGGAGCTTAATAAGCTAACTATCAAGAACCGGTATCCTTTGCCAAGTATAGATGATTTATTTTATCAATTGCAGGGTGCCAAGGCGTTCTCCAAGATCGACCTTAGATCAGGCTACCACTAGCTCGTGATCAAGGATAGTGATGTTAGTACGACGCCTTTAGATCAAGGTATGGACATTATGAATTCTTGGTAATGTCATTTGGGTTGACCAATGCAATCGGCGGTTTATGGATTTGATGAATGGGGTATTCCGAATGTCCTAGATAAGTTTGTGATAGTATTCATTGATGAAGCTTGGTCTACTCCAAGAGTGCAAAGGAACATCCCCTCACCGAGGTTAGTAATCGAACGGCTAAGGGAGAAGCAACTCTATGCCAAGTTCAACAAGTGTGAGTTTTGGCTATCACAAGTGGCATTCCTAGGCCACATTTTTTCGCAAAAGGGGTATAGAGGTTGACCTGCAAGGTGAAGGCGTTCTAGAGGGAGACTCCCAAGAGTGTAGCATACGTAGTTTTCTCGATTGGCCGGATACTACATGAGGTTTATCGAGAACTTCCCCGCATTGCTATCCGATGACCCCCCCACACGGAAAGGGTGTAAAATTTGAGTGGTCCGATGCTTGTGCAAAAAAAACCCAAGGAGCTAAGGTAAAGGTTGGTATCCCCCCTTTTAACTATTTTGACCGTATAAGTGGGATGGTTGTATATAGTGATGCCTCTAAGCTGGGATTGGGTTGGGTATTGATGTAGCAGGGGAAAAGTCATTGCTTATGCATCCCGTCATTGAAGGATTATGAGAAGAACTCCCCCACCCATGATTTGGAGTTGGCGGGCCGGGATTTTTACATCAAAATGGACACACTCCCCGTATGGTGAGAAGAGTGAGATCTTCAAAGGACCATAAGAGCCTCAAGTACTTCTTCACCTAAAAAGAGCTCAACATAAGGCAGAGGAGTTGGTTAGAGTTGATGAAGGATTATGATTGTACTATCCACAATCACCTAGGAAAGGCTAATGTGGTAGTTGATGCACTTAGTTGGAAATCCCAGTCACTGACTCTTGCATCATTAACCACCAATGAGTATCTCCTAGAGGAGGCCAGGAAACTAGACTTAGAACTATTAGTAGAGGGTGTCACTTTGTCACTATTGGCATTGGTGGTACAACCTAATTTGGTGGATAGGATCACTACAACTCAAGTTACTGATGCAGAGTTGTAGAAGCTGATAGCAAATGCTAGGAAGGAACCCAAAAGGCCCTCTTTTCTGAATTGAAAACGGAATTCTCAAGTTCAAAGGGGGGTTTTTGTGTGCCTAATGATAGTGATTTGAGAGACACAGCTTTGAGAGAGAAAAAGCTCTCTATACTCCATTCACCCCCCAAAGACTAAAATGTACAAGGACCTCAAAGGTTCCTACTAGTGGAAAAGAATGAAGAATGATGTGGTCACGATATGTCCGGATGCCTCACATGCCGCAAGTAAAAATGAGAGATGAGGCCCCATGGGTTATTACAATCCCTACCTATTCGGAGTGAAATGGGAAAATATTATCATGGACTTCATCATAAGCCTACCCCATACGTATGGGTAAGGATACCATTTGGGTAGTTGTGCATCGCTTGACCAAGGTAGCTCACTTTATCTCAATCAAGATCACATTTTCTATGGATAAGTTGGCCAAGTTGTATGTCGATAACATCATCAGATTACATGGTGCCCCCTTAGTATCATATTTGATCGAGACCCCAAGTTCACTTCCAATTTTCGACATGTGCGTATATGGTCACACAATTGGCTTTCAGACTACCTTTCACCCTCGATCGATGTTCAATGGAAGGACTATTTAGACATTGGAGGCCCCACCCCGAGCATGTGCCTTGGATACAAAAGTTATAGTTGGGATGAGCATTTTTCCCCTTATCAAAGTTCTCCTACAACAACAGCTTATCGGCCACCATCGGAATGGCCACCATCGGAATGTCCCCGTTTGAGGCACAGTATGGTAGGAAGTGCCGAACTCCTCTCTATTGGGATGAGGTTGGTAAGCGGCATATTTTGGGTCCAGACTTGATACAGGTTACTAGTGAG
Source organism: Macadamia tetraphylla (assembly GCA_022985045.1). Lineage (NCBI taxonomy): Eukaryota > Viridiplantae > Streptophyta > Magnoliopsida > Proteales > Proteaceae > Macadamia > Macadamia tetraphylla. The sequence goes on along the minus strand of CM040969.1, from coordinate 50,651,145 downwards.
AAGGTGAATGTGATAAGAGAAAGTATCAAGGCAGCTCAGTCTAGGTAGAAAAGCTATGCGGATGTTAGGAGGAAGCATTTGGAGTTTGGTGTTGGAGACAAGGTGTTCTTACGGATCTCCCTAGTTAAATGGGTGATGTGGTTCGGAAAGAAGGGAAAGCTTAGTCCAAGGTTTATGGGACCATATGATGTACTGGAGAGGATCAGACTGGTAGCTTACCGGATAGCTTTACCACCAGAGTTGGAAGGCACACATGATGTCTTCCATGTTTTTATGTCGAGGAAGTTCATTCTCGACCCCACTCACATCTTGACTTACATGCCTCGTGAGTTGGACGAGGATTTTTCCTATGTGGAGTTTCTAGAGAAGATTGTTAATCGAAAAGAGCATGTTCTCTGCAATCACACCGTTTCCTTTGTCAAGGTGAAATGGATAAACCCAAACCCCTGTGAAGCATCCGGGAGGGGGAATATGAGATATTGAAGCAGTATCCTGGATTATTTGATTTGCTAGGTATGTTTAATTTCGAGGAAGAAATTCTTGTAAGGGGGGAATGTTACACCGTGCCCTAATCCGGTTTAATTTAAACTATTGTGACAGGCCTCGGATCAGAGATTAAAAGTATGATCGGGTTTTGGCTCGCTGCTGCACATTTTCAAGGGTAAAATGATATGTTCTTTGCATTTTGGGCATGCCCCTATCCTAATCGGAGGGGATTTTACCTTGCACATGTCCGAGAGCAACAAACCATGCAAGACCAACCATGGGATAGCGGGGGTTAGAGAGCATATGCCACCGAAGCATCAGGGGCCTAGATCCGTGCCTATTTTAAAGGGGTTGAGGGGCTACTATAGGGGTTTTTGTGCCCATGTTTCCCCTGGCCACTGATCATAAAGGGTTTTTGGATGATCCAAAATCATCCTCCACACCTTCCTCGTGACGTGAGCACTTTAGGGGCCTAAATGGTTGGGTCCTGGGCCCCAAAATTCACTATTGGCCCAAAAAGGGGGTCCAACCCAAATGCACCCTAAGGTCCACTTTGTTATAAGTTGGGAAATGAGGATTCATTTTCTCATTTCCCTTGTGCCCAACGTAGGAGAGGAGAGAAAGAGGAGAGGGAGGAAGAAGAAGAAGGTTGGAGGCTTACCTTGGTGCCGGCTGCCGCCAAGTTGTCGGAATCGCTACTAGAGGTAAGTACATTAACTTCCACCACTCTCTATCTTCATTTCGACCTAGAAAAAGCTAGGTATAGATGGAATCTTGGTGTACAAACCATGTTAAGGTCATAGAATGCTTGTTCCCCCCTCCCAAAGGATGTTGTCGAGCTTGAACCAAGCCCATGAGCTCCGACAACATGTTTTGCCAAAAGACCAACTAGGGTTTCAATCATTTGATCGACGATCTCTCAAACGGCTCGATGTAATTGGGATTTTCTTAGCTTCAAATGACGTTTAGGAACACCCCCTACAAACTCCATAGAATAAATCCCAATGATTGGTTCAAAGTGAAGCCCCAATTCGAAGTTGGCCCTTTTCGTATGTCCACCAAAAATATGGCATAGGAAACACTATAGCTGTTTCCGGGTTTTTTTCGGTGGACAAATGAGCCTTAAGTGCTTTTCTCTTTCTCCGTCGGAAACAGGACTGATATTTTTGGTAAAAATGTTCGCTTCTAGTGACAATATCATCATTTGGGGGAAAAGGTTCCACTTTGGGGTGACCTGTGATGGTCCTCCCGATGTACCCGACACTTGCTGATGTATGATTCCCTTTGTGTCTAGGATAGTGAGGGCACATCCCCTGCTAGAATCGATTTAATCGATCAGGGTGTATTGAACCCAAACATCCCCGATCGAAACTGTGAGGGATGGATGTTTATTTTAGAATATTTATTATTATTAAATTGCTCACATGTTTAGAATTATATGTTTAATTATAATTGCTCAAATGCGATGATGATATGTTACATTTATCATTTTACAATCATGATATGAACGTATGGAGATGTATGATGGGATCCAGGTGGTCAAGGTGGTATCGATCCCGTGATCACCGTGGTGTTTGATTGTGGGGAGATAAAACCGACGTACGAGGTGGTAGGGTGCCATGATTGTGGGATGTATGTTGCATTCATGCATGATTATGTGCATTAGAGTTAGTTGCAGAGCAGGTTACACTTTGTAGCCAAGGTCTCAGGGGTATGGGTACCCTAGGATTGCATTTGGAAATTGATGCGCTTAGTGGTGATGATTGGTACCGTGTCGCGTAGTCCATACTCAACGTGATATGTATGCTAGATTAGGTAAACAATCTCAGGTTTCACTTTGTACAAGGCCTCACCGTATCGGGTACGGGATTGTATTTGGAGATGGATTACACTTTTGGCCGAGGTCTTGCCGATATCGTGTAATTCATACTAATCAGTTTCTTTTATGAAGGCATGTAGCATATTTGTGATTAGGTATCACTCCCTATGCTACAAACCCTTGCCAATAGGGGTTGAGGTGTTGGATAACCCATTGTGGTATGTTCGATATGCCTTTTCAGAATGCCACACCCACGGTACGATGTAATTATTATCGGAGGTGAGAACCTGTTCAGCGTGGTTGATGATGTATCGGTGCCGTGACTGCCAAAAAGGGGTTATCAGGGGTTTTCTAGGTGACCCATGGACTTATACAGGGACTAGCAGGCTTCTATTCATGGCTAGGGTTTATATCCTTACGTAGTCAATGGCGGTTTCGAGACGAAGGATACAACCTAATGCGCCATACTAGCATTTAGCAGACTTAGTTTGTATTGTTAGGTGGATAATAAATAAATGAACTGCATCACGAGCATCATGGACTACGTGTTTAATTTCCACAATCATGCATAATAAATTATTACTGCTATTGTCTTGCTTGAATGTGCTTGATCCCAACCCTCACTGAGCAAGTTGGAAAGCTCACCCCACGTATACACCCTTTTTTTTAGATGATGATGCAGGTACGGTCGTGCCTGTGGCTAGTGACTCTTTTTCCATCGGACCCTAGTACAGAGTGAGTGACTGGTGGATGTTGGATCGTGGAGCAGGGCCCTTTAATTATGCTTGTGACTTTTGTGCATAAAGGGGCCCTAAGGTGTTCAGCGTAATTTTGATTATGTTAATATAGGTCTGTGAATATTATGTTTTAAACTTGATATATGTAAGTCTTGAAGGATTGTAAATAGAATAACTTGGTTAATGATATTATATTATCATTAGACGTTTCCCCATTTTATTTATGATTCTGCTACTATACTCTGATTCATCTGCTTATGTTGGTTTGTGATGTGAGATTGTGAAAATGTTAGGGTACTGCTATCAGAGATCCTAGTAGGTTTGTAAGACAGGTACGTGTCTTACTCACACCGTCGGTATTCCTAATGGTAAGTTGGGTCTACTAGAATTTGGGGTGTGACATTTAAAGTATTTGAACTTAGGTATAAGGCTATGGCAAATGATACGGATTCTGATACACATAATGCAAATGCTGAAATTAATGGAAGTGGTGCCACACCAACTTTGCCTACCCATACTGATGTACCAAATCCTACTGTTAACTTTTCTCCACCATTACTACCTACTTACTTTTCAACACCCACCAATTTTGTGCCTACAGTTGGATCACTTCAACCTGTCATGGAGAAGATGAGGATCGTTTCTGAATTTGAAAAAACTGACTAATTCAATGGTCAAAATTTCAAAAGGTGGAAGCAAATGCTTCTGTTCACTTTGTCTTAGATTGGGGTTGCTTTTGCATTGACTACACCCAAACCACTACAAAGTAAGGATCTTGAAATTGAAGCAAAAAGACTTGCTTGGGTGGAGGCCGATTTTCAGTGCAAGAGTCGGATTTTGAATGCACTTTCACTTGAGTTATATAATGTTTATAATTCTTCTGAAAATGCATACATGATATGGGATGCTCTGTCCAAGAAGTACACTCTGGAGGATGCAGGGAGTAGTAAATATGTGGTAACCAACTTTCTGAATTTCGTTATGTCTGATGGAGAGTACATGTTTGAGATTTTAAAATGTAACCGCAAGCTTATGGATCAGTGTAGCTATGGGTCGAACACAGGGAGAGCAACCACTTTATTTCTTTTATTTTAATAATACGAAAGTGAACTGATTAATGGTTGTGATCTAATTCTAATTACCGTCCTAAACATATATCTAAAATAACGTCCTAACCATTCGTCATCTAAGAATTTAAAGACGCAAGCCACACAATTAAAATTAAATAAATAAATAACTGAAAATAAACAACCCACGTAATTAAAAAAAACAATAAAGAAAAAAAAGGTTAAAATAAAAATAAAGTAAAAGAAAGGGGATAAAGCTAGAGAGAGACTACAAGTAGGTTTCGCTACTTAGGCCGAGGGATGCATCATAATATGAGCTTCCCTACTTGACCAGAGAATCACTCTTACAAGGATTACTCTATTTGGCTTTAGGGAAAGGGAGACAATTAAAATACAAGCAATAAATTGATGGTTCTATGGCTAGGAGGGGAAAAGCCAACACATACACTAGCCATGAACCTTGGGGGAAAGGGATAGCAATAATGTAATGACTGAAATTAAAATCCTAAATTAAGAAAGAAAGGGTAGTCAGAAGAGGGAATGAGAGGGGGGGAGAGAAGACTACTAAAGGAGCCTACTTACTTGAACTTCAACCCTTGAACTGAAAACTTGATCGATTTGAGATACTACCAGTACTAAAAACCAGATTTGGAATAAACCAAATCTGAAATTTCTAGTACTAGAAAAAATAAATTGAACTTGAAAGACATGCTTCATAGCTTGTTCTTGTCACCTAGAACTAAGCCTAGAACTAGAACTTGAAAATTACAACTTAAATTGCTTAAACAATAAAAATAAAAGACTGAATCAAAAACAAAGTGCTTGCATTAATTGAATAAAAATAACTTACAAAAGTGTTTAAAGCATAAACCTAGAACTAGAGCTAGAGAAAGAGATAGGGCAACTAAAAAAAACCCTAGAAGAAGAATGAAGTCCCTCCTCCCCTTGTGTTAATTCTATTATATAGAAAATGGGAGAGGAAAGCTAAAGATTTTAGCTACTAAAAAAGAAGATTTTTTTTTTATCTTGTTGATGAGGTGGAGGAGAGAAAAGATAGAGAATTGTAGGAAGTAGGGAATCTCCAACTATTTTGCTTCCTTATTTTCTTTTTTTTCTCTCTCTTCTTCAAACGTGGGCAGCATCTTGGATGATTTTTTTAATTAATTTTTTTCTTTTTTTTCCCCTTTCCTATTTTTTCTCCCTTTTTTCTATTTTCTTTATTTCCCTTTATTTCTCCCCTTCATGAAGAAACCCTTTGGCCGACCTCCTTTGAGTGATGAGTAGGAAAGAGAAAATCTTCTAAAATAAAAACCTCAACAAAATGGTAGTTAAGAGGTTCAAACTTGAGACCTCCTAATAAGCAAGGGATTTTTCACACCACAACTCACCAACTACGCTAGGTAGTTTTTGTTTCTAAAAACGAATCTTCAATCACTTAAGGATGTGGTCCATCGATCCTTGTTGGCATTTAGAATATTCTTTATACCCTTGGAACAACTGCAAATGGGTTGGTTCTGCATCTCGGTTCAGTTTTGATCCATTATTCTTTTTCTGACTCAAAAAGAATAATCCCTTGTACGGTTGACCAAACGAATGTGTACTTGCAATTGAATACGTGCATCTTGTTTAGAATTTCATCCTCTTCGCAACCATGAAAAGAAATAGGACCTCTTTATGTGTACAGGTGGTATGGTTGTTTATAGTGATGCCTCCAAGCTGAGATTGGGTTGTATATTGATGCAACACGGAAAGGTAAATGCTTATGCATCCCGTCAGTTGAAGGATTATGAGAAGAGCTACCCCACCCATAATTTGGAATTGGCAGCCGTGATTTTTGCAATGAAAATCTAGAGACACTACCTGCATGGTGAGAAGAGTGAGATCTTCAGTGACTATAAGAGCCTCAAGTACTTCTTCACCCAAAATGAGCTCAACAAGAGACAGAGGTGTTGGTTGGAGCTGATGAAGGATTATGATTGTACTATGCACTATCACCCAAGAAAGGCCAATTTGGTAAATGATACACTTAGTCAAAAATCCTAGTCACTGACTCTGACATCCCTGACCACCAATAAGTATCTCCTAGAGGAGGCCAGGAAGCTAGACTTGGAGCTGTTACTTGAGGGTGTCACCTTGTCACTATCAGCATTAGTGCGACAACCTAGTCTGGTGGATAGGATCACTGCAGCTCAAAGTTAAATGGCGAGCATTTGGAAAAGTAATGCCGTAAAGGAAGCCAAAAGGACCCAGATTTCTCGGTGACTAAAAGCGGGATTCTCAAGTTCAAAGGGAGGTTGTGTGTGCCTAGTGATGGTGATTTGAGAGACTGTTTTGAGAGAGGCACATAGCTCTCCATACTCCATTCACCCCGGTAGCACTAAAATGTACAAGGACCTCAAAGGCTCCTACTAGTGGAAAGGAATGAAGAATGATGTGGCCACACATGTGTCTAGATGCCTCACATGCCAGCAAGTCAAGGCTAAGAGACAAAGGCCCTATGGGTTATTATAGTCCCTACCTATCCGGGAGTGGAAATGGGAGAATATTATGATGGACTTCATCATAGGCCTACCCCGTGCACAAAAAGGTATGGATGCCATTTGGGTAGTTGTGGACCGCTTGACTAAGGCAGTTCACTTTATCCCAATCAAGATCATATTTTCTATGGACAAGTTGGCCAAGTTCTATGTCGATAACATCATCAGGTTGCATGGTGTACCAGTTAGTATCATCTCTGATCGAGAACCCAAGTTCACTTCCAAGTTCTAGACATGTGTACAAAATGCTATGGGCACACAGTTGGCTTTTAACACTACCTTTCACCCTCAGACCGATGTTCAGTCGGAGAGGACTATTCAGACATTAGAGGACCTACTCCGAGCATGTGCCTTGGATATGAGTTATAGTTGGGATGAGAAAATTTCTTTTATTAAGTTCTCCTACAACAATAGTTATCAGGCCACCATCAGGATGTCCCCATTCGAGGCACAGTATGGCAGGAAATGTCAGACTTCACTCTATTGGGATGAGGTTGGAAAGTAGCATATTTTCGATCTTGATTTGATACAGGCTACTAGTGAGAAGGTGAATATGATCAGAGAAAGGATCAAGGCGGCTCAGTCCAAGCAGAAGAGCTACACAGATGTGAGGAGAAATCATCTGGAGTTTGGTGTTGGAGACTAAGTCTTCTTGCGGATCTCCCTAGTTAAAGGGGTGATGCAGTTTGGCAAGAAGAGAAAGCTTAGTCCAAGGTTTATGGGACCGTATGACGTACTGGAGAGGATCATATTGGTAGCTTACTGGATAGCTTTACCACCAGAGTTGGAAGGTACACATGATGTCTTCCATGTATCTATGTTGAGGAAGTACATTTCTAACCCGACTCACGTCTTGACTTACATACCCCATAAGCTGGATGAGGACTTTGCCTATGTGGAGTATCCGAGAAGATTGTTGATGGGAAGGACTATGTTCTTTGCAACCTCACCATTTCCTTCTCAAGGTGAAATGGATAAACCACCCAAACAGAAGCACCCCGGGGAGCGAAAGACAAATGATGAAGCACTATCCTAGATTATTTGATTTTCCAAGTATGTTCAATTTCGAGGATGAAATTCTTGTAAGGTGGGGGGAGTGTTACACCCGTGCCCTAATCTGGTCAAATTTGAACTGTTATGATAGGCCTTGGATTGGAGATCAAAAGTATGACTGGGTTTTGGCTCACGGCTGTGCATTACCAAAGGAGTAAAGATGCCACATGTTCATGCATTTCATACCTATCTAACTGGAGGGGATTCATACCTTCCGATCCCAGATGGTAAGTGACTCGACTCCCCACATTTGATTTTCGACACGCATCATAATTGTCAAAAAGCTTTAGGCATATCCGAGGGCAACCACCCGTGTGAGACCAACCATAGGACAGTAAGCTGTCAAGATAGTAGGCTGTCTTGACCACCAGAAACAAGCCATCGGAAGCAGCCTAGGCATAAATCCTATGCCTATTTCTGGTGGGTCCATTGGCTACTATCGAGGTTTCGATGCCCACGGGTCCCACCACTCGCATCGTAAATGATACCAGATGATCCCAAATCATCCTCCACACCCTCCTCTTGATGTGAACACCTTATGGACCTAAATTTTGGGTCCTCGGTCTAAACTCATTTTAACTCGATTGGTTCAAAAGAGGCCCAAACAAAACGGACCCTAAGGCCCAACTTGTTATAAGTTGGGAAATGAGGATTAATTTCTCATTTTTGTGCCCAATGTAGGAGAGGAGAGAAAGAGGAGAGGAAGAAGAAGAAGAGGAAGGGGGGAATTGAAGGCCTACCTTGGTGCCGATC
>CM040969.1:47599640-47631127 GCA_022985045.1 Macadamia tetraphylla | reverse complement strand
GTAATATATTGAAACCCAAAATTGGGTCAACTTGGCATTTAACCTTTTTCCTTATTGACCTAAGATAAGTATTGGAAATTCAAAATGAAAATGGATGCAATTAGACCTCTGCAAACATGGTACCAGTTTTGACCCGGGTAACCCACGATTTGGGTTCTGAAGCGATAAAGTGTAACGATTACTAAACCTTTGGACATAAGTTTGAATTTGTTTATATAAAATTAATGAAACAAACCCATGGCCTTAGGTACAATGTTTGGAATTTCATATGACCTCGAGAATGAAGTATGGATGAAACCCCTTCATCCAATGAGGATCTATTAGTGATTCTCTATACCTAATTCTCGATAGAAAATGTAAGAAATCGAGGAATAAATATGTATATTGGATGGAAAAGATAAAGACCTCTATAGGTTTGGTATGGGAATGCTATACTTAAAACAAGTGGATAAAATGTAAAATTTGTGATGTACCTAATGATTTAAATATCTGTTGAATAGGAACATAAGTGCGGTTGTGGCAATTTTCTTGAATCCAAGTGAACTTGCCAAAAATTTAATACCAAGGTGAGTGGGTGCCCTTCTCATCCCCGTTCTTTTGGTGTGTTTGTTTATTCTGTTTATGCCTTAAATTGCTTGTGTATGTGCATTTACATTTACACGCATTTATTCTTTGATGGTACTATTGTGATGGAATGGGGCGGAATGGAAATGAGAAAGGTAAAGCGGTGAGAAAAGGTCCTGAGGGGCCCGTGTTTGTATGTAATTGAAATGATTGGTTGTGAATCATTTAGAATGTTAGGTTAGGTATCACAACCCATATGCTACACCTTGTCAGTAGGGGGTTAGGTATGGACTAATCCAATTATGTGGCTGCGATCGGCGATTGCACTTGTGATGAGTTGTGGGGTATCAATTAAGGATGTGAGACAAATCGACGTCTTGTATCTGGAATATATTTATGATCGGGGTTACCTTTTAGGGGTTAGCGGTGTGGCACAGGACCCGTGCCGGCCTTGGTAGCTCTGCATGCGGCGTAGCTTGTATACTTGAGGCCCAACGTACAAGGTAGGGTATGCCACCTACGTTGGTAGCACTTATACCTATAGGTGATGAGACCTAGTAATGGATTATGAATTTTGTATAGTTAATTAAATGGACTCATGAGTGTCATTCTCTATGTGTGGAGAATGCATGAGCATCATTCTCTATGTGTGGAGCATGCATTGCATATTGATGTGTGTGCTTGTTCTCCTGCACCCCTCACTGAGCCTTACCAGTGCTCACCCCCTTTCCTTTGATCCTATAGATGGCGAAGGTGGTATACGCCGACTCCGGCATTGATTATGAGACAATATCTATGGATCCCATGGCCCATATTCGGAAGATGAACTCGATCACGGACCCTTTGTGAATGTGCATTGCGCCTATGGAGGCAGTACTTTTGAGAGTAGGATGGACTATTCCTATATCTTTTGTGTATATATTCTGTTACGTGTATATAGTCTACTCTTTGAGATCGTAGCATGAATATTCTCTTTTATAAGGTATGTAACTCTCATACGCATAATTGTAAGTATATCTTATCACTTAGTTGTACTTTGGAGCTTAGGTAAGATATTTTGTTTGTTGAATTGTGCATATGTAAAAAAAAAAAAAACTACGATCTTCCGTAGTGTAGTGGTGGTGTTATGATCGCCCTAGTCTAGATCTTGAAAAGCAGTGGTTGGATAAGGTGAGATGACCCGATGCCGCATGCCTTAGCCTATTGGAGGTAGGGTGTGGAGAATGGTATCGAGCTAAAAACTTGGGAAAAGTATCATTACCCACAAGACCTTAGGCTATCGTGTCATAGGACTTAAGAAATTAAAAGCTTGAACTAAAAACATCAAATTTAGAAACATTGTTGTGGTAATTAAAGATGTCAATAGAAAGAAAATGAAATATTGTATGTAAACTCACGAATGTATGAGCACTCGTGGTGGAACAAGACACTAATTTTATGTGCGCGTCTTTGCATGAGCCTTTGGGAATTAATTAATTATTTATCTTACGAAATTCCCAAAATACCACCAAGGCGTGCTCAACCTCGGTATAAGCTACGGCCAAGAAGAGGTGAGCTGCGGAACTACCCCTCGTATGCCAATAGGGGATGGGCGGGAAGGGACAATGCGTTGGGGTCACTATACCCGTACATGCATCCACCCAGCAATACCGGCACAATACCGCCACTGCACCACCAATGATCCACGCCGCAGGATGTGGCAGCCATTATTACAAATATGATGCAAGGGATCAAGAAGGGTTGCAGCGAACCATACGACAAAATATCTGACAAAAGGGCAATGGTTGAAGAATTGGTCCTTTGCCCGTACATGCAGGGAATCACCAACAAACCATGTATCTATGGTACCACGGACCACCCCACCGCCCCACGACTCCACTCTAACCCTTTGTTTGCTTTTGGGTTCAACCAGCAGTCGGGGCTAGTAGTGGACAAACATCCCAAGCACCACCAGCTAGGGGAATGCTTACGAGACAGACTCTAGGAACCCCTCGATAGAACAAGTATGGAATGATACCCGATGAGATTCTTTGGAAAAAATTTAGAAGTATCGGCCTCCATATTTCAGTGGGGTGACATATGATCCATTGGCTCCTGCCAAATGGATAGAAGGAGTAGAGAAAGCTTTCTCAGTTCTGGGCTGTAATGATGAACAAAAGATCTTGTGTGCTACATACCGGTTGCAGAATGAAGCTCATGCGTAGTGGAAGGCTACAAGACCCATATTATCGTACATATCCACACCCCACTTGGGACCAGTTTGTAGAAGTCTTCTATGGGAATTACTTTCCCATAAGTGTGCAAGATAGGAAGGAATCTGAGTTCATGGCATTGCAACCACCACTGCCCAGCCTCTATCCATGAGGTGCTATGTGTGCCAACAACAGGACACTTGGCCAGATCTTGTCCCCAGAGGAAGCCAGGAGAGCCCAATGTGACTTCTTCATCTGCATTCACCAAGAAACCACAAGTGGCTATGAAGGTGTTTGCATTGTCGGCGGAGGAAGCTGAGACTGCCTCTGGAATTATAACAGGTACAATATTAGTTTCCACAGTACCAGCATTTGTATTGTTTGATTCTGGTGCATCTCATTCTTTTGTGTCTTCACATTTTGCTACGAGAATGGGGATAGAAAGCGAAAAGTTAGCACATAAGTTGATGATTAGTACACCCTTTGGGTTTATAGTGGAGTTGGAGGACGTATATGAACCATGTGTGATTCAAATGTGTGGTCGAGATATGATAGCCCATTTGATTTGCATAGATATGAAAGATTTTGATGTGATACTGGTAATGGACTGGTTGTCAGCATACCGAGCTTGTGTACTCTTTGCAGAGAAGAAGATAGTATTTAGACCTCGGGATGGAGATGATTTTACATTTCAAGGGCATAGGAGAGACAACGCCAGAAATTACTAATTTCGCCATACAAGTTCAATTACTAGAAGAAGGGTGTGAAGCCTATTTAGCATGTGTCGGGGATACTACGAGAAAGCGCAACACTAGAAGAGTTAGAAGTAGTAAGAGAGTTTCTGACGTGTTTCACGAAGATCTATGTAGTGTGCCCTAGATAAGGAGACGAGTTTTGCATTGATTTAATACACAGGGCAACTTGTATCTCGAGCACCATCAGAATGGTTCGTGCTGAATTGAAGGAATTAAAGAGCAATTGCGGATTTATTGAGGAAGGGTTTATTAGACCCGATTATCACCACAGGAGCTCGGTCTTATTATTAAAGAAAAAACGGCGTATCTGGATGTGTATTGATTATCGGAATTGAACAAATTGACTATTAAGAACCGATATCCACTACCCATATTGATGACTTGTTTGATCGATTGCGAGTGCTATTACTTTCTCCAAGATTGATCTGAGATGGGTATCATCGATTGAAGATCGGGGAAGTGACATCTGAAGGCAGCTTTGGGACTATTGTGGCCACTATGAATTTAATGGTTATGCCGTTTGGACTGATTAATGCTCGGCAGCATTCATGGGATTGATGAATCGGGTATTCCATGATATGTTGGATCGTATGTCATAGTGTTCATAGATGATATTCTGATTTACTCGAGTAAAGAAGATCATACAAATCACTTGAGGTCGTATTTGCAAAGGCTAAGGGAGAAGCGGTTGTATACTAAATTTAGCAAGTGTAATTCTGGTTGTCATAAGTGAATTTCTTGGGACATATTGTATACTGCAGAGGCATAGAGGTTGATCTGGAAAGGTTAAAGCGGTTGCTAGATTGGGAGTCTCAAAGAATGTCGGTTGAAATTCGAAGTTTTAGGTTTGGCGGTTACTATAGAACATTTATTGAAAATTTTGCTCGGATTTCTTCACCTATGACTTGGTTGACTAGAAAAGGAGTAAAGTTTGAATGGACAGAAGAATGTGAGAATAGTTTCCAAGAGTTGAAGAATCATTTAGTATGACTCGATCCTTGCTATTCGAGATGGTACCTCGATATGGTGGTATCGGTGATGTTTCCAAACAAGGTTTGGGATGTGTTAATGCAAAATGGAAGAGTGATTGCATATGCTTCCGGACAATTGAGGGATTATGAAAAGAATTATCCTACCCATGATCTGGAATTGGCAGCCGTTATCTTTGCACTGAAAATTTGGCGTCACTATCTGTATGGAGAAAAATGTGAAATTTAGAGTGACCACAAGAGCCTTAAATATCTCTTCACTCAAAGGAATTGAACATGAGCGAGAAGATGGTTGGATTCTTGAAAGACTATGATTGCACAATTCATTACCATCCAGGGAAAGCTAATGTAGTAGCCGATGCATTGAGCCAAAAGCATAAGACTACCACACTTGCTGCTCTCACTACCAATCCAATGTTGATAGAAGAAGCAAGGAAGTTTGATTTGGAAGTATTTATAGAGGCGGAGACACTTGAAGATGTGACACTTGCCACCTTTGTGATTGAACCCACCTTATTTGAAAGAATTAAGGAAGCTCAACCCAAAGATGATATGTTAAGGAAGACAATCAATGCTATTAATGTTGGGAGACTGAAAGATCCTAGATTTTCATTAAAGGATAGAACTTTGTGGTTTAAAGATAGATTATGTGTTCCAAGAGAGGAGAAATTGATAGAGTTGATCTTGAATGAAGCTCATAGCACTTCTTACTCTTTGCATCCTGGAAGTACAAAAATGTATAAAGATGTGAAGAAACTATATTGGTGGTATAATATGAAGAATGATGTGGCAGAACATGTAGCTAAATGCATGAATTGTCAAATGGTGAAGGCAGTGAGACAAAGACCCCATGGACTGTTACAGCCTCTTCCAGTGCCAGAATGGAAGTGGGAACATATTACTATTGACTTTGTGACAGGTCTTTCTTTGCTCACAGACAAGGGCTTCTTTTGTCAACAATCGGGGGCAGCTCATCCTTTCCTCACAGATTAGATCTTTTACGGACCAATTCAGGTCGGTATTTATTTCCTCACGGATGGGGTCATCACTTGCTGACCAGGTCTAGTCGGCCCTTCTTTCCTCACATATGAGGGTTTCTCTAGCCGACTATTGGGGTCGGTTCGTCCTTTCCTTATAAATGAGATCTTCTTTTACTGACCAGTTCGGGTTGTTCTTTATTTCCTATTAGATGGGTCATCTTTTGCCGAAAATATCTTATAGGTCCTTTCCTCACGAATGAGATCTTTTATCGACCAGTTCGGGTTAGTTTTTCTTTCCTTACGGATGAGATCTTCTTTTACTAACCAGTTCGGGTCCATCTTTATTTCCTTACGGATTGGGTTTTCTTTTACCAACAAGATCGGGTCGACCCTTCTTTCCTTAAAGATGAGTCTTCTTCTACCGACCAGTATGGGTCGGTCTTTCTTTCCTTATTGATGATGAGGTCTTTTCTTTTACCGACTATTGGGGTTGGCCTTTCTTTCGTCATAGATGAGGTCTTATTTTAACGACTAGTTCAGGTCTGTCTTTCTCTCCTCACAAATAAGGTCTTCTTTTGCCGACCACTGGGGTAGACCTTTTTTTCCTCAAGAACAAGGTCTTTTTTTACCGACCAGTTTGGGTCGATCTTTCTTTCTTTATGGATGAGGTCTTTTTTCGACCATAAGTGTCGGGCTTTATTTCCTTATGAATGTGATCTTTTATCGATCAGTCCGTATCAATCTTTCTTTCCTCTCGGATGGGGTCTTCTTTTACCGATCAATTTGGGTTGGTTGGTTTGGTCTTTCTTTCCTCCCAGATGAGGGATTCTCTTGTTGACCATTGGGGTCGATATGTCCTTTCTTCATGGATGAGGTCTTCTTTTATTGACCAGTTCAGGTCAGTCTTTCTTTCCTTACAGACGAGGGTTTCTCTTGTTGACGGTTGAGGTCAACTTGTCCTTTCCTCGTGGATGAGGTCTTCTTTTATGGACCATTTTGGGTCGGTCTTTTTTTTCCTCACAGGTGAGGTCTTCTCTTGCCGACCATTGGGGTTAGCCCTTCCTTTGGTCTCAAGGGCTTTTCGTGCTCATCATGGACGAACTTCTTACCTTATTAATACTTTGAACTAGAAATTCTACAAAAATATCGTCTAAGTCTTACTTGGGGCGGACTCAATATTTATTTATCCTTCAATTGAATAGGAGTATTCGGTGTGAGGTGGCTAGGTTCTCTGATGATGGTGAACACCGTCGGATCTATAGGTCGGTTCCCTCCTTGCTTTCTCCTTCGATGGGATGATTATCCCATTTTGTACCGTGATTCTTGCCTTTGCCCATATGTTTAACTGGCTTGGACTCATTATTATGGATGGGGTGATCATCACGCTGACCACCCTGTTAAGGTCTTCTGGAATAACCCATGGTTGATTCTTCGACTATCGTTGTGACTAATTCTATAGCTTGTATATCCTCGCTCCGTGAGATGTCAATTTTGTAGCTTGCTAATGTCATTTTCGCTGACAGTGCCAATCTGATGCGGTAAAAATTAACCTAGTGATCTTTATAGACTTGGTATTTCATGCTAGACCTATGCATAAGAGCATAAAAGGAGAACCAGGCTGACAAGACAGGGGACTCTCCGATACCTAAGTAAGATTTCTTCAATAAGCGATACTCATGATAGTTTTGCTATAAAGTGATCGATCCCCTTTTTGGGGTTTGTCTTAATATTTATAGGCAATGGATGAAGAGAGGCAGTTGAGGATAGTCCCATTTTGGCAAGTCCACTCTTGGTAGGAAATCTCTTAGAAAAGTCCCATTAGGTAAGTGTTATCATATTCGGTTCGGATTCATATCCGAGTAAATCTCTTAAAGAGATTGCTTTCGTGAGCTCCAGGTGATAAGATTTGCTGAGCTGGCGATAGGATCTACTGAGCTGGTAGTGTGATCCTCATAATTGTCCCTGCAATTATCGGTATCATATCAAATTCCTTAGAGAGGCGATCTAACTATTCGGCCATTGAAATAGTTGATTTGAGAGATCGGATCAATAGCGATGACCTAAGGAATTCGGTTTTCCGAGGATGACCCAAGGTTCAGTTTTTCCTAGAGATGCCTCGAATGGTCGGCTAGGCCAAAAGGGTGATCTGGGAGGTCGGCTTGGTTAAGGGGTGACACAGTAGGTTGGTCTATTTAAGTCTAATTAGTAGACAACAATTTTACGGCGTCACAAGTAGGGCGGCTAAGGGATGACCTTCTCACTTCCCTATGTCGAGCCCGTGTTGCTAGATTAGTGGGCGGCATTTTACCCTCATTATAAGCCCTTCCACTCCTTCAGTTGAGGTTCCGATTCGGCCTATAAGAGTTCAGCAAGCAAAGATTTTGTGCTCGGATTAGGTCATAGATCTTCAATTCAATAAAGACATCTTTGTTTACTTTTGATTTTTTTGGGTTGTGTTTTTATGCCGACCTTAGGATCAGGCTTTCTTGCCTTCGTAAATAATTTCATTTTAGCACCAACCTTCGAGGTCGGTCTTTTCGAGTACCAACCACCAAAGACCCATTGGCTCAGTCTTTCCTGCCTTAAATAGTAAGGTCATTGGTGTCGAGCTGAGGTTTGGTCTTATGTGCCTTAGAACCTTAGGCCTTTGTGTCAAGATGAGGCTCGACCTTCTGCACATTAGAACGTAAGGTCTTTGGTGCTGAGCTAAGTCTCGATTTTATACGCCTTAAGCGTAAGGACTTTGGTGCGAGTTGTGGCTCGGTCTTTATCATATAGAGCGTAAGGTCTTTGGTGTCGAGCTATGGTTTAATATTATCGCCTTAGAGCATAAGGCCTTTTTTGTTGAGCTGAGGCTCGATTTTGTGCATCTTACAATGTAAGGTCTTTGGTGGCGAGTTAAGGCTCCGTTTTGTGCACCTTAGAATGTAAACTTTTTTATGTCGAGCTAAGGCTCGGTCTTGTGCGCCTCAGGTCGTAAGGTCTTTGGTGCCGAGCTGAGGGTTGATCTTGTGCACCTTAGAATATAAGGTCTTCGGAGCTGATCTGTTAGCTTAGTCTTTTGTGCCTTAAAATGTTAAGTCTTTGATATTTAGCTGAGGCTCAGTCTTATGTGCAGATCGTAAGGTCTTTGGTGCCTTGAAACGGCCCTTCTTTCCTCACATATGAGGTCTTCTCTTACCAACCAAGTCAGGTCGGCCTTTCTTTCCTCATAAATGAGGTCTTCTCTTGCTGACCATATAGGTTGGATCGTCCTTTCTGCGCGGATGAGATCTTTTACCAACCAGTTTGGGTCGGCCTTTATTTCCTCGCAAATGAGGTCTTCTTTTACCTATCATTGGGGTCGAGTCGGAGATGGGATTTTCTTTTTTCTTTTGGTTGGTCTTTCTTTCCTCATGAATGAGGTCTTCTCTTGCTGATCAGGTTGGGTTGGCCCTTTTTTCCTTCTTTTGTCAACCAGTTAGGGTCGATCTTTCTTTCCTCACAGATGAGGTCTTCTCTTACCGACTAGGTCGGTTTGGCCCTTATTTCCTCACAGATAAGGTTTTATTTTGCCAACCATTGGGGTCAGGCTGCTCTCCCCACTAATGAGGTTTTCTTTTCCCTTCAGTCGATTTCTCTTTCCTTAAGAATGAGGTCTTCTTTTACCGACTAGGCCGGTTTGGTCTTTTATAGGTCCTCCATTGGGGTTGGCCCTTTCTTTGGTCTCGAGGACTTCTTGTGCTCATCATGGACAAACTTTTAACCATATTAATACTTTGAACTTGAAATTATACAAAAATCTCATCCAAATCTTGCTCGGCTCAAATTTCATATTCATTTATCTTTCGATTGAATACGAGTATTCGGTGTGAGGTGGCTAGGTGGTCCAATGATGGTGAACACCGCTGGGCCTATAGGTCCTCCATTGGGGTTGGCCCTTCCTTTGGTCTCGAAGACTTTTCATGCTTATCATGGATGAACTTCTAACCTTATTAATACTTTGAACTTGAAATTATATAAAAATCTCATCCAAATCTTGCTCGGCTCAAATTCTATATTCATTTATCTTTCGATTGAATACAAGTATTTCGGTGTGAGGTGGCTAGGTGATCCAATGATGGTGAACAACGCTGGGCCTATAGGTTGGCTCCTTCCTTGCTTTCTCCTTCGGTAGATGATTATCCTATTTTGGACCATGATGCTCACCTTTGCCCCATCCATTCTGCTGGGTTAGACTCATTGTTACGAATGGGGTGATCATCACGCCAACCACCCTATTCAAGTCTTTAGGAATAGGACACGGTTGATTCTTCAAACACCATTATGGCTTGTTCATCCTCGCTCCATGAGATGTCGGTGTTGTAGCTTGTTAATGTCATTTCCATGGGCAATGCCAATCTGTTACGGTAGAAATTAACAAGGTGATCTTTTTTGCAAGACTTTGTATTCCATGCTATAGCTACACAGAAGAGCAGACAAAGTAGGGGTGAGCTGACCTGACGGGGGATCTCTGTTGCCTAAATCAAATTTCTTCAACAGCAGATACTCAAAAGAGTTTCACTATGAAGTGATCGATCCATTTTTTACGGGTTTATCTTGATATTTATAGGTAGTGGATGAAGAGAGTCCCATTTTGGCAAGTAGTTTACTTTTGTTAGGAAATCTCTTGGAAGACTCACATTAGGTAAATGTTACCTTATTAGGTTCAGATTCGTATCTGGGTAGATCTCTTAGACAAGTTACTTTCGTGAGCTCCAAGCAATAAAATTGCTGAGCTGGTGACAAGATTGTTGAGCTGTCAATAAGTGATCCTCGGGATTGTCCCTGCAATCATTGGGATCATATCGAACTCCTTGGGGAGGCGATCTAATCGGTCAAATATGCAAATAGGCAATCTGCGAGATTGGCTAGGCCAATGGATGACTTGGGAGGTCGGTCTTCTCAGGGATAACCTAAGTGATTGGCCCAACCAAGGGATGACCCGAGGGGTCAATTTTCCTAGGGATAACTTGGATGGTTGACTCAGCCAAAGGATGACTTGGGAGATTGACTCGGCTAAGGGATGACCTGGGAGGTCACTTCCTTGTGTCAGGCCACACGTCGTTATTATATTTGTGGGAGGCAATTTTACTCTCATCAGTACCGATATGGTACGATACATACCGAAATGATATGGATTTTTTTTTCCCCTGAATTGTATTAGTTTATATCAATATCGATACAGTATACTTAAAACCTTAAACCTACCATACCAATATAGTAATTGGAATATAGTTGTCAAATAGATCTTTTCATCTCTTTAGTGGGAACAGATCATAGAGTAACCACGTAATATTCAAATAGGGAAGGGGTAGAGTAGGGTATGTAGAGGCCAGAGGGGGTAGTGATCGGTGTAGGGGTTTGACTAGGGGTAGATGGTAGAGGATGGGCAGGGTAGAGGTATGGTAGGGTAGGATAGTGGGTGGGTTGGGATCATAGTTCTTGTTGAGTTTAGCGCCTAATGCTAACCGACAGGGGCTAATAGAGGTATTTTGGGTCCTATCGGCTCCCATATTTCAATGATGTGGCTTTGCTTATAATTGGGCAATGGGGGTACTTTTGTCTTTTACTTTCAGCATTATTTTAATATAAGTAAAGGACTAAAACCTGCGATCAACTCATTTTGGACTGATCGCAGGTCTCTCCTCTCTTTTGGGAGTACCATCGATCGCACCTCTCTCTTCTTCTCTTCTCTCCTCTTCTTCTCTTATTTTCTCTTTTCTTTGGTTTGGTTACAGATCTCTGGGATTGTAACATGGTATTAAAGCCTCTGTAATAAAATCAAAGTCATTTTTCAGATCCCTCTCTGCTGATCTCGAGTTTAACATTAAGCGTTTTGGTGCAGCACACTTCTATTGCATCTACTATGTTTTAAATCACATGGAGTGATTGACTTTGTTCATGGATCGTGCCCCATTGTTTCTACACTGAAGATTTGAAGACTATGGACCGCAACTTACTTTCTTCTCTGCCCTACTTGATTTCTCTTAGATCGCTAGCTCTAGTCTCTGTGGTTCAGGTTTGATTGCTGGTTTTTTTTTTTTTTGTTACTTCTGCGACACTATTTTCCCACTTTATTTTTTGTTCTCATGGCTGAGACCAAGTCTACTACCTCTGTGACTATTACATCTAACTTGACAATGTCAATGTCCAAATTACCTCTATCAAGGTCAAGGGAAGTTCAAATTACCTACTTTGGGCTCAGTCTGTGAAGGTTTACCTTATGGCTAAGGATAAACTTCAGTCTACTACTGATCCTCCTCCAGCATCTAACAATGGCCAATGTCATGTTTCATTCTATTGCAAAGGGAGTATGGAATGATTTGAAGGAAACTTACTCTCAGGAGAAGAACATGACTTGTATCTAGGATATTTATGAGAAAAACTATTCCAGTTTTGCCAGTTTGACAGAACTCTTCCAGAGTATTATAGTGCTTTCAGGGGAATGGTTGAAGAACTCAATGTTTTTTAACCTTTGACCACGGACAATAAAAAATTAAAAGCTCAGCGTAATGAGTTTTTGTTTCCAAAGTCCTGGCTGGTTTGAATAATGATTTGAAAGTAGTGAAGGGCCATCTCCTTGCAGGCGATACTGTTCCTACTCTGAATGACACTTATTCGTGACTGCAGCATATTACTTCATCAATAAAACCTGATCAGTCTTCCAAAGACAATTATGCCTTCCTTGCTAACAATGGACGTGGTCATGGTCGTAGGAGAGGACGTGGGTTGGCTAGTCGAGGTTCTAGTGGACAGCCGTCTGATCATGCATCTCGTCAGTGCACTTACTATAGGAAGCCTAGCCATACTGTCAAGACTTGTTGGGCAAAGCATGGCAAGCCAGAGTTGGCCTCCCAGTTAGCCAATCATGCAGTGTCAGACGATGGTATTGACACAGGGTCTTCCATTGACACTAAACCGAGCCATTTATCAGGAGATTCTTCTACCAGCCTGTGCGATGACATCAATCAACTGCTCCAGCGCTTGCACACTCTCGAGGCATCCTCTAATACATCCAATGGTGTGTCTACATCCGCTGCCACCTTAGCTCATGTAGGTACCTTAGCCCTTCTTACCACTACCTCTACCCCCTGGATCATTGATTCAGGTGCTTCTGCCCATATGACTGGTAAGTCGTCACTTTTTAAAACCTTTTCTTCTAGTACCAGTTCTACATCTGTTAATCTTACCAATGGTGCTTCCACACCGGTTCTCGGCCATGGTATTATATCACTCACATCCTCACTGAATTTATCTTTTATTCTACATGTTCCACAATTCCCATTAAGTCTTCTTTTTGTGAGCCAATTAACTAGCTTATTAAATTGCTCAGTAACCTTCTTGATGGGGACATCAGCCTAAGCTTTAGGGTTCACCAGAGGAGGTGGCACAGAGAACCATCCAACCTGGACTCTATTTGGTTGGATGGTTAAGGATCAGATTGGGGCCAACCATTGGAGAGCCACGCAGGAACTCAAGCAGTATATGGGCCCCACTAGCAGTCAACACAAGGAAGATGACTCCTTACCTATTTTATGTTTTTCTATTAGGAATTAAATCTGTTTTAATTAAGTAGTATTTTTATTTCCCTAAAGAGGTTAGGACTCCTTACATATTTTGCAGATTCTGTTTTCTTTTTTTTGTTATTTCTCTTATTTGTTTCCTAAAGTATAGAACTCTTTATTTAGCAGATTCTGTTTGGATCTTTTCCTTTTCTTAGAAGTTTATTTTATAAGTACATTGTAAGGCCAATGGCCAAAGGTTCTAATTAATGAATGAAGATTATTGAAGGCAAAACAGCCCCCCAAACTCCCCTACGAATTCTCTCTCGTTGCTCTCTCCCTCTTCTCATCTCTCACTCTCGGTCTCCCTCTGTTTCTAGCCTTCTCTCTCTCTCATGGCTCCCTCTCCCATTCTCCTTCTCCCTTTCTCGACCTTCATCCCTCTCTTTTCTGTTTTCTGTCTTCCCTGTTGCTGCGGCCCTATTGCAGAAATTGTTCACCATCATTAGAGATTATCTCCATCGAGAAAACCCCCAACTGGGTTGCTGCTGGAACTTCTCCAACAATCGGGACTGTTGTTCTTTATCAAGTAGGTTGGACTGCAACTCTATTTTGGAGGACCTCAAGTTCTTCTCTTCTCCTCAGACTTCAGATAGCAAGAAGGTAAGTAAAGAACCCTCCTTGTTCTACATTCATTGGCCGCCCATTACCTCCATTAGTCCCCACTAAAATCTGAACATATACCTTTTCTTTTAATCTGATATTTGTTGTTTTCCTAAAGAAACTTCTGCTGTTTTACCTTTCGTTAGTTGGTTGATTTTAGGCATTGTTTGGTTTACTTAGTTTGTAATGTCTTGATTGATTTCGTGCTAAACTTAACACATAGTTGCTGCCATGTTCCTACCCATACTCCCACCTGAAGCTTGAGTGAGTTTCTGTGCTTTTATGCTCAGACTATTATTGTTCATTGTTACATTATTCATTAATCTCACTTTACTTGCATGTCAATCTTGTTTGCTGAATTCCTCTTACCCTATCCAACCCAAGTCCCTTGAGTTTACCCTACCTGGTTAGTTAATCTTGTAGAAAAACTAGTCACCTAGGAATCCTCTACATCATCTTGGTATCAGAGCATGGTTTTGTCTAGGTTTAGGGTAATTAGGTACTGTTGTCCCTTGTTTACATGTCTTACCTTTTGAGGTTTAGTCTCTGTCACAACCTGTCCGTAGTCGAGTCTGAGCTAAGAGAGCGTTACCATAGATTAGTGGACACCCTTTTTTTTCTTAAGTTGGTGGGACCAAATAACATTGGACGCTATTCCCTCTAAAAGCACATACTTGAAAGGGAGATTTCTGACCTCAAGATTGAAAGGGCTAACTACCTGTCTCAATTGGTGATTCTGAGTAGACCTTGAGTCTTTGGTGGCAACCGTACCTTGGCTGCCCATGTCCTTATGTCCACTCGTAGTGGTAGAACATACCAAAATATGTCTGACCCTCCTAGCACCTCCACCCAATCTGAGCAATTAGTTGAATTCATGAAAGCTCTCCAAGCCATACAGGAAACACAAGCTACCCATCTCCAAGCCCTTACTGATAAGTTGGTTGCCCTCGAGATAAGTGCCCAAAACCCTGATGGACCGTAAGGCTGTAACACAGCTGACATTAAACCTAAGGGCAGAGGCCCTAACTCTAAGGAAGTAAACGAGAATAATCAGATTGATGGTTATGACCAAATATGGGGTAACTTCCAAGGCCTAGGGCATAGTACGGATCGGGGTAGGGGTCGAGGCCCACTGCAAGACGCAAAACCTAAAATGGAGATGATGAGGGTTATGAGCATCATGATATGGGCTTTGATGTCAGATGGATGATTAAGGTGGATGCCCCTACCTACGATGGTCAGATTGATGCTAGGATCCTTCTGGATTGGATCAAGCAGATGGATAGGTACTTCGATTTCTACGATATGCCAGAGGAAGTCCGCTACCGATTTGCTAAATTCAAGCTTATTGGAGCTGCTCAGGACTTCTGACCAGACCTAGAGTACCAGGAGGACCATCTAGGACTTAAGCTAATCACCACCTGGGTAGAAATGCAAGAGCGGCTCAAGAGGGAATTTTTGCTTATCACTTTTAGGCTCTGTTGGGAAATCGAATCAATTGTTGTCATTGTTGGCAATCGTATTGTGATGGAGTCATATTGAAGGGACCGCAATCAATTCCTTGGTCTAATTTAATTTAATTAGATTGGTTCAAGTTCATTGGTCTAATTCAATTGAATTAGATTGGTTCAATTTTATTGGTTCAATTTCAAAATGGAACCCATTGGATTGGTTCGATTTCAAACTACTAATGGTGGGACCAGCTCAACATGTTTTTAAGTTAAAATAGATATTATATTCTGATATGGGTTTCTCATGTGAGTGAGCAATTAATGCCCAAAAAGACTTAGAGGGTCACTATGACTCCTTTAAGATATGGATAGCAACTACCGTCCAAAAGAAAGAAAAAACTAAAAAGAAGGTGGGACCCTCCTATACAACAGAATAGCTATTTCTCTCAAAGATAGATGACAGCACGGCATTGCATTCAAGTGTTTTGCAGGCATTCAAGTGTTTTGCAGGCTAGAGTCCGAGATTGAATAGAAGTGAAACTGTTTTTTTGAAATTGAATTATGATATAACAGGTTTCCTTTGCGTGTGACTTTACGGAATCAAGAAAAGAGTCCGATAAGCCGAGACCGAGAATAAGAGTGAGTTTTGTAGCTTTTTCTTTAAAAAAATTCTATGTTGCAGATTCGTTAAAAATTGAAGACAGCAAAAAAAAAAAAAAAAGGGAAAAAGAGAAGTGAGAAATAGTGAGAGCTGTCTAGAGATGAAGAGAAGCATGGCAGATTGAGCGCGTGAGATATAGCACACTTTGAAGAAAAAAAAAAGGGGAATATTGTTGCTGCTATGTTGATGGTTTAAGCGTGTTCTTCTTCTATACATCAAGTAAGAAATCATCAACTGGATTACACAGGCTGAGGTAATTCGTATCTAAAATCCCTACTTTATACTCTAGAGTCTGTTAATTGTTGAAAAACTCTAGATCAATGAGGTATTGGGTTGGGATTTTATTGATTTAAAATTGTGAACCTAGCAAGTTGGGGCTTGTCTAGGGTGTGGGGTTGTTGCCCTTGTCTGAGTTGCATCCCATATTGAAGCAGGGATAGGTTCCTGGACCATTGTAGCGGTTGAAAAAGTTAAGTATTGGGGAAATACGAAACCCTATATGGGTATTCCTCCGTGGAGCAGGCACTCTGGCTTAACCACGTATATCTGGTGTTATTGTCTCGCATTTATTTTTTTACATATATTTGAAGTGCGTGTTGTGCAGAGTGGTGGGACATTGTCTGGTAGACCCAGCCACATTGTGGTGTGAGGTGGACATGTCGTTGTTTGCGTGATTGGTAATTACGGGATTGCCCTAGCCAATCTAGAACTAAGCAGTGGAAGCTTTTGTTGAGTTGCAAATAAAGAAATTTTTAGAACCACTGATTCACCCCCCTCTCAGTGTCAACCTGGGAACATCAAGTGGTATCAGAGCGAGGTTCCCTAAGGAGGAAGCTTAACAGTTTTAGGTCTGAATACCGAGAAGATATAGATGGCATCCAATAGCGGTGTCGTTTGCATGGAAAGATTCCTTTCTTTGATGGGTTGAATTACAACCGGAAAATCAGGATGGAGGCTTACGAAGTCTCGGGGTTATGGAGTTTGGTTAGCGATGAAGCGGTTACAACCCCCACTATAGATATCACGAGATAAAATAGAGATGAAGAAGTGTGAAGGCGATGCTAAAGCGTTGAATGCACTTCTAGGCTCTCTAGTGAGCAATGAGTTTGCAAAAGTAGTCGGATGCACAACGTCAAAGGATATATGGGACAAGTTAAAGAGTGTTCATGAGGGAGATGATAAAATCAAAGAAGCAAAGCTGCAACACCATAGGGAAATTTTTTTGAAAGTCTAAAAATGTACGAGGAGAGACTATTGATCGGTTTATGAGCAAGGTAGCGAAATCATCAATTCTATTAGAGGTTAGGAGAAGAGGTAAATGATGCATGGTGGTGAAGAAAATATTGAGATCTTTACGACTTGTACAACCCTAAGGTGTCGCCATTGAAGAATCTAAAGACTTGAACACAATGAAATTAGATGAACTACATGGAACTCGATTGCTTATGAGATGAGGATGGTCAAGCCCAAGCCCACGAAAAGGCTGCCTTCAAAGCTTTGAAGAAATTGAAAATCAATGAAGGCAGTGAATAAAAGATTCCGACGATGAGTTAATAGCTTACTTGGCTAGGAAACTCGAAAGGTAGAGGTAAATACAAGGAAAACTTCCTTTGAAGTGTTTCAATTGTGATGGTATAGGGCCTTGCTTCAAGTGTCCAAGAATGATAAATTGAGTGATTAGGATGAAGATGCTCGAGAAAGCAAGTTTAAGAAAAGGGAAATAAAGTTTATTCCTAAAGAAGAAACTTCAGAAGAAAAGCTTAATATCAAAAAGTGCAAGTCTTCTTGGAGGAGTCATCGAGAGGACTATAATGAGTCGGATGATGAGTCTTGAGACACTATTATGGCACTTGGTGATAGAGTGCAACGGCAGACTACTGAAGAGTCTGAGGAAGAGGAAGAACAAGAAGCTCAGTATGACTTAATAGCAAATTTGCATTCTACTTTAACTGATCTCAAGGAAGAGAGGAAGAGAGGAAGAAAATGAAAGATCTAGAGATTCAGCTTGTTGAAAAGGAGAACCAGATTGGTCAGTTAAATATTACAGTTGAAGATATGGCTAAGATCAATGATGAGATAAGTGTCAATCTATCATCCAAGGCAGAAGAGTGCACTACACTTGAAGAGAAATTGGATATATTAAAAGGAATTGGAAAAGATACATAAGATGAATTTCAAGAAGAAACTACACCATCTCCTTCAATTACTACCTTAAAATCCAAGGGTAAAGAAATTATGATTCAATCAGTTGAAGCAGATACTCCATCATCAAGCAAAGGAAATGAAAATGTGTTAGATAATATTTTGAGTTTTCAAAGACCTCTACATATAAAGGCGGCCTTGGATATGTGGCACATGGATCTTAAGTAGTGGAGACTAAAGGCAAAGGCTGAGAAATTCAATGAGGTTTGTCAAGGAGAAAAAGAAAAGAGGGCTCACGAATGTTTTACAATGATGGATTTACTTGAGTTGACTATCGGAGAACGAGAGGTTCTTGGCGAGAGCGAGCTTTAAAGGTTCTTTTTTGGGTGTAACTATTATGGACCGGTGGCAGTTGTAAAAGATAGACCAAGCCTACAACACGACTAGCAAGAACAGGTTTGCTCCATTGTCGGAGGAAAGTGTAGAATGTTATAGGTGTCATAAGATGGGACACATTGCCAAAAATTGCAAGACCATACTTCCCCATCGGAGCGGGGAAAAGAAGGCAAAATGACAATTCTTCATGGAAACAAGGTGAGAGACAAAGAGAACCTATTCTTGTGGCAAATAAGGCGGTATGGGTTGAGAAGAAGAAGAAAGCGAGGGAAACAAGTCATTAATTGTTCAAACAGCCTTCAAAGCTCACAGACAAGCCGTCACCATGGATTCTTGACGGTGGATGCTCCCCTCACATGACGGTGATAAAGGAAAGTTTAAGTGCGGATTCAAGCGAGAGTGGATCTATCAAGTTTGGAAATAATGATGGTGCAAAGATAGAAAGGGGGAGGCATAGTTAAGTTGGACGGAGGAAAGATTAAGTCAAACAATATCCTATATGTTGCGATGCGATGCACAACTTGCTCGATGTAAGTCAAATTTGTGACAATGGTAATGAGGTTTTGTTCACCAAGGAAGGTTGTGAAATCAAGAAAATCAAAAATGGAAAGATTGTGGCACAAGGGGCAAGAACTACGAAACTTATACACTCTGTTAGAAGCAAATGAAGATAGATGCATGATGGGACAGGGAAGATGAATGTTGGTTATGGCATAGAAGGATTGGGCATATCACTTCAGAACTTAGCTAAATTGAGCAAAAGAAGGGTTAGAGATCTTCCAAAGATCAAGTCTCTAACAAATCATATTTGTGCACCATGTTTAAAGGGAAAAGCAGACTAGGGCCACATACAAGTCAAAGAGCATTATTCAAGTAAACTATTGGACTTGATTCATACGAGATCTTTGTGGACCCATGAGAGCAGAGGCAATTGGTGGAGAGAGTACTTTATCCTATTCATAGATGAGTACTCTAGGATGACTTGTGTTATGTTCCTTAAAGACAAAGGCTGAAGCCTTAGATTGTTTCAAGATCTTGAAGAAGGTAGAGAATGGCTGGTAGGACAATTAAGTGCACGAGATCTGATCAAGGGAAGGAGTTTACTTGGAATTTATTTTCTAACTTCATGAGCATGGGATTAGGATTCAACATTACGCGCCCGTACCCCCAATAAAATGGGGTTGTGGAAAGAAAAAACGAGGACCGTTCAAGAGATGGCAAGGACAATTTTGATTGAAAACAATGTTGCTAGGAGGTTTTGGAAGAAGCAATATATTACGCAATGCACGTCGAGCAGGTGTTTCTTTAGACCAAATGAATCCAAGACACTATCTGAGCTATGGTATGGAAGGAGAGCCTTTATTAAATATCTTAGGGTATTTGGTTCGGATGCTTCATCAAAAGGAAGGAGGGCGGCCTCGAAAAATTCGATGTGAGGAAGCGGATGAAGGGATTTTCTTGGGGTATTCTTCAAAGAGTAAGGCCTACAGATGTTATAATAAAAGATTGGGCGAGTGGTAGAGTTCGGATGTAAGACTTGATGAACATGTACCCCATTCTAAGCAGATAGAACCAGTGAAGCGAGACTCTGAGGACTTTTATGATGATGCAGCTTAGATGATGAAGTTGTGGAAGTTCAAAATCATATTGATGATGAGGATCTGAGATGTTCGTGGGGCCGACATAGTAGGGAGAGAGTTGGAGGACCCAGGTTTTGAAACATGGCAAAAAGTGCATCCCCCACATCAAGTCATTGGAGATCCTAAAGCAGGAATGCAAACAAGAAAGATGAAATCTACTACATATTCATTACTTTCTCAAATTGAACCCAAGTGCATTGGGGAAGCAACTAGAGATGAGACACAGGTGAAGGCAATGAATGAAGAGTTGGATCGGATAGAGAAAAACAACACGTGGGAGTTGGTTCCTAGACCAGCCAATAAAAACATCATTGGAACCAATTGGGTTTTAGAAATAAGTTGAATGAAGATGGTCGGTGGTTAGAAACAAAAGCAGGACTAGTGTGCAAAGGCTATGCTCGGTAGAGGATAGACTTTGATGAAACATTGCTCGGTTGCAAGATTGGAATCTATCACGGATGTTCTTAGCATTTCTTGTTTATAAAGGCTTCAAGGTTTATCGGATGGATGTCAAGTCTGCGTTCTTAAGCGGTAATCTTGAAGAAGAAGTGTACATTGAGCAACGGATGGTTTTCAAATTTGAGATGATCCAAGCGTGGTCGTAGACTAAAGAAAGCCCTCTACGGCTTGAAACAAGCTCAAGGGCTTGGTACTCCGGACTAGGCAGATTACTTATATCGGTTGGGACTTTGGAAGGGCATTGTTGATAGTAACCTATATGTTATGATAGAGAACAAAAGTCAAGCTGGTAGTGGTGGTCTATGTAGATGATATCATCTTTGGAGGCAAAATGATGAGGTGTGTAGGCAGGTTTGCGAGCGGATGGCGAGTTCGAGATGTCTATGCTAGGAGAGTTATCATATTTTTGGGTTTGCAAGTGAACCAACAACGAATGGTATCTTCATATCCTGCGAAGTACATCGAGGAGATGTTGAAGAAATTTATGATGGAGGACGACAAACGATAAGTACTCCTATGGTAGTAAGTTGCGAGTTGAGTTCGAGTGATGAGTCGGTTAGCATAGATCGAGACTCTCTGGTCAATGATTGGAAGCTTGCTATACTTGACGCATCAAGACACGATATCCTACAAGCGGTGTGTTTGGTACGCTCGATTTCAAGCTAGTCGAAAGAGACTCATCTAGTGGCAGTCAAAAGGATTTTTAGATATCTTAGAGGTACGATGGAGTATGGCTTATGGTAACCTAAGATTGGAAGTTTTACACTCACAGCATTCTCAGATGCAGATTGGGCAGGCAGTGTGGATGATAGGAAGAGCACTAGTGGTGGTGCATTCTTTTTGGGGCAGAGTCTAGTGGCATGGCATAGCAAGAAACAAGAATCTGTTTCTTTATCTACAGCAGAGGCTGAATACATTGCCATGGCAACTAGTTGTACACAAGTGATTTGGATGCAGAGACAAGTAACAGACTTTGGAATTCACAATGGTGAACCGGTGTCAATTAAGTGTGATAATATGAGTGCCATTAATATTTCAAAGAATCGATTCAGCATCAAGGGACAAAGCATATTGACATCCGATATCATTTCACGAAGGAGAAGGTCAATGCAAATGAGGTGAGATTGGATTTTGTTCCTACATACGAGCAAGTGGCGATATTTTCACGAAAGCACTTCCCAAGGAAAATTTTGAAGCCCTTAGAAACAAACTTGGAGTTGTCACTCCACGAGCACAATAGATGGTATGTGTCTAGGGGAGTAAGTGAGCAAGCATAGAGACATCAAATCCCTATAGGATAGGAAGATGCGGTGGGCACTTCTATAGGTGAGTCTATCGGGGAAAATCTATATAGGGGACATAGTTACCCTTTGTATTTCTTTGTCAAAGGGAAAATGAATCAAAATGACATCGAAGGCGTTGCCAACAATTCCAAAGGGGGAGATTGTTGGGAAATCGAATCAATTGTTGTCATTGTTGGCAATCGTATTGTGATGGAGTCATATTAAAGGGACCGCAAGATTGTTGGGAAATCGAATCAATTGTTGTCATTGTTGGCAATCGTATTGTGATGGAGTCATATTGAAGGGACCGCAATCAATTCCTTAGTCTAATTTAATTTAATTAGATTGGTTCAAGTTCATTAGTCTAATTCAATTGAATTAGATTGGTTCAATTTTATTGGTTCAATTTCAAAATGGAACCCATTGGATTAGTTCAATTTCAAACTACTAATGGTGGGACCAGCTCAACATGTTTTTAAGTTAAAATAGATATTATATTCTGGTATGGGTTTCTCATGTGAGTGAGCAATTAATGCCCAAAAAGACTTAAAGGGTCACTATGACTCCTTTAAGATATGGATAGCAACTACCATCCAAAAGAAAGAAAAAACTAAAAAGAAGGTGGGACCCTCCTATACAACAGAATAGCTATTTCTCTCAAAGATAGATGACAGCACGGCATTGCATTCAAGTGTTTTGCAGGCTAGAGTCTGAGATTGAATAGAAGTGAAACTGTTTTTTTGAAATTGAATTATGATATAACAGGTTTCCTTTGCGTGTGACTTTACGGAATCAAGAAAAAGTCCGATAAGCGAGACCGAGAATAAGAGTGAGTTTGTAGCTTTTCTTTAAAAAATTCTATGCATGAATTAGTTAAAAATTGAAGGCAGCAAAAAAAAAAAAAGGGAAAAGAGAAGTGAGAAATAGTGAGAGCTGTCTAGAGATGAAGAGAAGCATGGCAGATTGAGCGCGTGAGATATAGCACACTTTGAAGAAAAAAAGGGGAGTATTGTTGCTGCTATGTTGATGGTTTAAGCGTGTTCTTCTTCATACATCAAGTAAGAAATCATCAATTTGGATTACAGGTTGAGGTAATTAAATATCTAAATCCCTACTTTATACTCTAGAGTGCATTAATTGTTGAAAACTCTAGATCAATGAGGTATTGGGTTGGGATTTTATTGATTTAAAATTGTGAACCTAGCAAGTTGGGGCTTGTCTAGGGTGTGGGGTTGTTGCCCTTATGAGGGTTTCATCTCAGTTAGGCGAGGATAGGTTCCTGGACCGTTGTAGCGGTTGAAAAAGTTGAGTATTGAGGAAATACGAAACCCTATATGGGTATTCCTCCGTGGAGTAGGCACTCTGGCTGAACCACGTATATCTGGTGTTATTGTCTCGCATTTATTTTTCTACATATATTTGAAGTGCGTGTTGTGCAGAGTGGGGGGACATTGTCTGGTAGACCCAGCCACATTGTGGTGTGAGGTGGACATGTCGTTGTTTGCGTGATTGGTAATTACGGGATTGTCCCGGCCAATCTAGAACTAAGCAGTGGAAGCTTTTGTTGAGTTGCAAATAAAGAAATTTTTAGAACCACTGATTCACCCCCCCTCTCAGTGTCAACCTGGGAACATCAGGCTCCAATTGAATGAAATGAATACCACAAGCAGAAAGTTAGCGTGACCCGAATACATAAGCAAGTTCATGAATTGAAAACTAGAAGCCGTGTCGGAGGATGTTGATAGACACTATCAAATTCCTTCTTGGGCTCAACTCCCAAATTGAGTCTCGTGTGGCACCTCACAGTGCGAGACATTCCTGAAGCCTTGGATAGCCCTTGAGGTGGAATCCTCTGTGAGAACTTATTCTCGGAGGAAGGCTTCCAAACTAAAGTCTCAATTTAGAAAACCACCCAGGCTCATTGGATTCCCAAGCCCTGCTCACCACAGTCAATTTGAAAATAGGGTAAAGGAATTTTGGGAGAAGCACCCAAGTAGTGGGCAACAACTGATTGCTTGAGTGTCACGGTTTGGTCACTTCTCGAGAGGTGTCCCAATAGGAATCTTTATGTGGGAGAGCGGACCCACGAAGAAGGTGACCAAGAGGTTTCGGGACCATGAGTATGAGGACCGTAGACGGATGAGACCATGTCGTAGGACACCGATGAGACGGTGACCTCAAGCTCGGCATCGTGCGATGCATGGTCTCACAACCTAGGAGTAGCGATGATTGGTGGTGAACTAATATTTTCATCACTTACACATATCATCAGGGCAAGAATTGCTGTGTCGCCATAGACAGCGGGAGTTACATGAATGTGGTCACCAAGAGCACTGTTGCTCGAATGGGCCTCAAACCTGAACCCCACCCCAAGCTTTATAAGGTTACCTGGGTTGATCAATCCACCATTCCCATTACTCTAAGGTGTTTAGTTCCCCTACACTTTGCAGCATATGAGGATCGAGTGTAGTGTGATGTCCTAGAGATGGATGTTGCTCACATCATCCTAGGTAGACCCTGGTTATATGATCGGGCAATGACCAATTCTGGGAAGTGTAGCACCTATGTCTTTGAGTTCAAAGGGAAGAAAATCAGATGGACCCCCAGTGCCCCTAGGGAAGTTAGGGTTTCAGAACACAAGGGAAGTACATCCAAACACACACCCACTAAAACACTCAACATTTTAAATCAACAACAATTTGAAGGAGAGTGTCAAGAGTCAGGGGTGATTTATGCTCTAGTTGCCATACAGAGTAATTCCGATAGGTCTTGCTTATTCACTGAGGCTCTTAGAGAAGTGCAACCCTTGTTGAGGAAAATCGAGAGCTTATTCCCTGAGGAACTACCTGATGAGTTACCGCCTATGCGTGATATCCAGCACGCTATTGACTTAGTTCGAGGATCCTCTCTCGAACTTACCCCATTACGAATGAATCGAAAGAACACACGAACTCAAGCGGCAAATGGATGAGTATTACGAAGGGATTTATTAGGAAAAGCCGTGCACATGTCTTTGTACTTGCCTTGCTCACGCCAAAGAAAGATGGCTTTGACATATGTGTGTTGATAGTAGGGCCATCAATAAGATCAGCATCAAGTATGGTTCCCTATCCTAGGCGATGACATGTAGATATGATGGCCAACTCTTGATCTTTTCGAAGATTGATCTCAAGCAGTACCACAGTTAAGGTTAGGCACGGAGATGAGTGGAAGACAACCTTGAGGCGAAGAATGGCCTCTTTGGTGGTTAATCATGCCTTTTGGCTTGTCAAATGCACCTAGCACCTTCATGAGGATAATGAATCAAGTGCTTCAACCATTTATTGGCAAGTTCCTAGTGGTTTACTTTGATGACATCCTCATCTATAGTAAGACCCCGTCTTCCCACTTAGATCACTTACAGAAGGTTTTTCATGTGCTCTTACAAGAGAAACTCTATGTCAACATCAAGAAGTGCACCTTCATGAGTGATCAAGTCATCTTTTTAGGATTTGTTGTGTCAACTCAGGGAGTATCTACTGACCCTGAGAAAGTGAGAGCGATTGTAGAGTAGCCTGGGCCAACAAACATCCATGAGGTACGAAGCTTTCATGGCTTAGCCACTTTTGACAGGAGGTTCATTTACCGGTTTAGTTCCATTATGTCTCTTATCACCGATTGCATGAAAAAGGAGTTTCAATAGTCTAAGAGTGCTACGAAGGCCTTTAATGAGATTAAAATGCTTATGATTGAAGCTCCAGTCCTGTGCCTCCTAGATTTTTCTAAGGTCTTCGAAGTGAATTGCGATGCATCTGGTATTGGAATAGGTGGTGTCCTAGGACAAGAGGGCCATCCCATTGCCTATTTTAGTGAGAAGCTTAATGAAGCTTGGCAACGATATTTCACATACGACAAGGAATTCTATGCAGTTGTCTAATTATTACGCTATTAGCGACATTACCTTTTACCGTAAGAATTTTTGGTATTCTCTGACCACCAGGCTCTAAGATACCTGAGTGCCCAAAAGAAACTTAACCAGAGACATGCCAAGTGGGTTGAGTTTCTCCAAGAGTACACTTTTATATTCAAGCACATACCTGGTGTCGAGAATACTGCTACAGATGCACTGAGCTGGGTGAACATGTTCCTTAGTCACACCGATGCTAGGAGTTGGGCTATTGTGTTACTCCAGGTAATGAGTGTAGAGGTTATAGGGTTCGAGCGAGTTAAGAACCAATACTCCACCTGTCCTGATTTTAGTGAGTCGTTCACTTCCTTGAGTGAAGGCAACCCGGTCAACCGCTCGGATTACCTACTTAGGGAGGGCTTCCTTTTTAAAGGAAATAAGTTATGGATTCCTAGGACTTCACTCCGAGACTTCCTGATCTGGGAATTGCATGCTGGGGGAGTCACTGGCCATTTCGGTCGAGATAAGACCATCACCCTCGTTGAGGACCGATTCTTTTGGCCAGGACTGAAGAGGGATGTTGCTAGAGTTGTGAGTCAGTGTAGGACATGCCAAGCTGCCAAACAACAAAAGCAAAACACGGGTTTATACACTCCCCTACCCGTTTTCCATTCCCCTTGGCAGGACCTTAGCATGGACTTCGTGCTTGGTTTACCAAAAACTTCGAGAGCCATAATTCTTTTTATGTGGTTGTGGACCGCTTCTCAAGGATGGCCCATTTCATCCTGAGGACTGATTCTTTTGGTCAGGACTAAAGAGGGATGTTGCTAGAGTTATGAGTCAGTGTAGGATATGCCAAGCTACCAAACAACAAAAGCAAAACACGGGTTTATACACTCCCCTAGCCGTTCCCCATTCCCCTTGGCAGGACCTTAGCATGGACTTCGTGCTTGGTTTACCAAAAACTTCGAGAGACCATGATTCTATTTATGTGGTTGTAGACCGCTTCTCAAAGATGACCCATTTCATCCTATCACACCCCGCCTCCACTCACCTGAAGGCTGGCGACATGGACACGCACACGTGTCCACAATCCATCTAAGATCCACGATGCAGTACTTTAAGTTCATAAGATTATGAAATGATTCTAAAATCACATACTTATAATATAACAAAATATATCAACTGGTGATTTCTATTGATATTTACCATATTTACACAAAAAGAATATTTTCACATTTGGATCATAATTACAGTTATGCCCCCCATAGGGGTACATTTGTTAAGTACAAAAGAATCAAAAATAAAAGATGATACTCCCATCCTCAGCGTGCTCCAAATGCACAATCATCGCACACATATCCATCCTCATGCGTAACCAGCTCCTCATTCCATAGGTCACCTCCTTAGAGAGCCGGAACCTCGATCACAGTTTCCAAAGGATTTCTTGAATCAACATGTAAAAAGGGGCAACAACGAGGGGTGAGCTTCCACGAAGCCTAGTGAGGGGTGACACATAAGCAATCATGACAATCCAAGAAAATGCAATAGTATAAATATTCATACCCAACCACCTCAATATGAATACAATTATATGAATGCAATGACATGATCCATTTATTATCAAGCAATTCTAAACAACAATTTCTAGTCCAAAGGGGGTATAAGTGCTACTGCAACATAGGTGTTATTCTCAGTCATGAATGTACGTTATCATTCCCTAGGGATACAAGTTAGTTGCGAGTCAGGAGCATACCGGTTCCAAAACCACATCGTTACCCGGTAAACCCCTATTAATAACCCTCCCATAATACCGTTATATCGAATCCAACATCGTATGTAGGGTATACCGGTCACCGAATTAAACATCACGTGAGGGTCTATCACGACGCTGGCATCTGCGCACCCCAATCACCAAAAATTATCCCCAACCACGGACCGTCAGACAAGAGGATTAGCCAATACGTGCCCTATTGGCAAGGGTTGTAGCACCAGGGGGTTATCCTAGCCTAATGCATTCTAATATGCCACAACACAATTCAATCACACACACACACACACACCCTGAGTATGCAGTGCCGCCAGCATCAATCGTTAGCCACCCTGCACCCCAGTCACACACATACACTCACCCTGAGCATGCAGTGCTGCCGGCACCAATCATTGGTCACCTTGGACCCTAGTCTCCATATACACATACACACACACCCTGGGCATACAGTACCGTAGGCACCCACCACAGGCCACCCTACATCCCAGTCACACACACATGCACAACATAATCCACATTCTCATGCCACATCAACACTTTATATAAGGAATAATATAATACTATGCAAAATGATAAAATTCATCCATAAAGCATTATGATACAAGCATTCCATAAAAGCACACAAAATCCCCTTACCTCGAGTTCTAGACGGCGGTAGATAGTTGTCACTTCTCGGTTCCACTCCTAGGACAGTGTTTTTAGGTTATTTAGTTATCTATAGGGGAGTGGGACATTAGGCCCCATGCCCTAATAAAAGGATTAAAAATAGCTTTAAAATTGTTCACCGGTGGATGATCATCCGTCGGTGAGTTTACTGGTGGACTAATCCGAAAGGGATGCAAATCCTGGAATATTTTCACCGGTGTATGGTCCCTGCCTTCATCGGTTGGCCAGTGACCATTAGCCAGTGAAGTTGAAATCAGGGTTTCACTGACAGACAAATCCGAAAGGGATGCAAATCCTGTAATATTTTCACTGGTGGATGGTCCCTACCTTCACTGGCTGGCCGGTGACCATCAGTTGGTGGAGTTAAAATCGGGGTTTCCTTGCCCAGATCAGCCCTATAGGCCCTGTGGCTCCTGTGTATGGCGGTGGAAATGCATGTTGTTTAGTGGGGTGTCATTTCCCAACTCTATTCTTTGTCTCTTCTTTTTACATAGTTTGTAGCTTAGATTGTTTGTGATTTTTAAAGTGGGCTGTATGTGGGGCACTCACACACTTCACTTAGCTTAGGTTGAGTGAAATTAGTGAGTGGATCAACATAGGGTTTTAAGATACACCTAATTTCCCAATACACAAGTCTAGGTAAAGCTAAATTGGGAAAGACTTAGGTTAAGCTCATAGAATGGTTATCAATGGATTATGTAATCACTCCCAGTCACCATACATAGGTTTAATTTCATTTCCCCAACCTTTAGCTATAGAGGATTTGGGAAAGGTTCATTGTTTTAGGGTTTATTTGCCCAAGTTAGGATTTTACATGGGGATTTCATAGGGAATTGTCCATAAACTCAATTGTGACCATTTTAACCTTAGTTTAGGTGCAAGACATCTTTTCCCCAACTTAGGATTAGGTTAGGATGTTAGGTCATAGAGGATTTGGGCAAATTCCTAAATCCTAGGGTTTTGGGTTGCCAAATTTTGGGCTTTTTCATATGAGAGGCTTCCCACATTCAATGTGAGTGTTTAACTTGCTTGATTAGGTCCTCACATCAAAATCCCCCATTCAATTTGTAAATTGGGTATATCGGTAGAGGGATTTTGATTAGAATTTTTCCCCAACCTAGCCTAGGTCAAGAATGGGGTATGAGAGAGAGAATTATCTATATGGTAGAGAGAGGAACTTACCTTCAATGGTAGGTGCTCCCTTTGCTTCCCTCTTCTTCCTCCTCCCTTGCCTTCCTTCTCGTCCTTCTTCTTCTTTCTCCCTTTCCTTGTTTCTATTTTGGTAGGAGAAGAAATGAATGGTAAGAGTCCTATTTATAGCCACTTAAGTCCCACTAAGGGCTGTTTGGGAAATTAATGGCTTTTTACCTAATACCGAGTTATTCCACTATTCGGCACTAACGGGCCCACCTTAAGGTGTCAGGATACATTAATCTATTCCCTAATAGGTTGTCCCAACTATTGGGGGTGGTTTGATGTGCATGTGTGCGAAGACCCGGTCCCATGGAAAAATAACCCGATTTTGGCCAGTATTCTCACCGGAGGGTGTTCACTGGTGGATGCTCCATCAGCCGATGACCATTGGCCGGTGAAGGCTGAACTGGTCATCCTTCTGAGGAAATGGTCTTTAAGTTGAGTGGGGCCTTCTCAAGGTGTTTTGGGTGTGTGGGCTCCACCTCTTGGTACATTTCACTAACAAGGTTCGGGAAAATTCTCTTCGATGGTAGAGTACATACCTTAACTCCTTCAATGGTTTGTAGTCCTTTCATGTAATGAGCCGGGCAAATCCATAAGTTACTAGTGGTTGTCACCTAGTTGCATCACCGATGTACAAAAGTTGAAATTAGCCCGAATTTTTGGGCATGGGTATAACACATCCCATACTCTAAGACCTCTAATGCATTCATAGTAGCCAGACTTTTCTTTAGTGAGGTTGTCAAGTACTATGGGTTACTCCTCACCATAGTGTCCTATAGGGATGTTAAGTTCACCAGTCATTTTTGGAGGACCCTATGATAGATGATGGGCACGAAGCTCCATTTCTCCTCCGCTTTCCACCCTCAGACCGATGGCTAGACCGAGGTTGTCAATAGGAGCTTTGGGAATTTATTGCGTTGCCTCATAAGAGAACACTTTACCAGTTGGAATCGAGTACTTAGCCAGGTTGAGTTTGCATATAATAGTTCTAAGAACCGTACCATGGTCTGTCCCTCTTTGAGATCTGTCCAGGATACCAGCCCGGGCACCCATAGACCTTATCCCAATCGTGTCTAGTTCCAGGACCTCCCAGTCAGCCAAGTCTTTTGCTCAGTATATACATGATTTGCATGCAGATATAAGAAGATAGATAGCACTTAGCAATGATCAATATAAGTCAAAGGCAGATGTGTACAGAAGGCTACAAGAGTTTCAAGAGGGTGATATGGTGATGTTAGAATTAAGTCGTAACGTTTTGTTAGGGGAAAAGCGAGCAAACTACATGCTCGTAGCAAAGGTCCTGTCAAGGTACTTAAGAGGATAGGTGCCAATGCTTATGTCCTTGATCTACCAGCTAGTATGGAAATTAGTAATATTTCAATGCGGAAGATCTTGTCCCATACCATGGTGCCTCTACCATTACCCCCTTTTACCCTGATGACCTTGAGGACTTCCCTTCACCCTTGATGATACTACTGAACCAACCCAACCACTTCCCCCAACTTCCTTATCACCTGTACCTAAGGTCATGAGTAGAATTGAAGAAGTTGAAGAAATCCTTGATGAGAGGATTGTATCCACACACACAGGAGGCTCTAGAGAGTTCTTGGTAAAATGGCGAGGACGTCCGGAAATTGACAACACTTGGATCACAGTGCAAGAAATCCAACAACTGAACCCGGATCTGCTTGAGCATCATATGAGTCTTAATTCAACGGTGGTGAATTATTTCAAGCCGGGGGGAGTTGATGGGGACATCAGCCCAAACTTTAGGGTTTACCAGAGGAGGCGGCACATAGAACCATCCAACCTGGACTCTATTTGGTTGGATGGTTAAGGATCAGATTGGGGCCCACCATTAGAGAGCCACACAGGAACTCAAGCAGCTGTATATGGGCCCCATTAGCAGTCAACACAAAGAAGAGGACTCCTTACCTATTTTATGTTTTTCTGTTAGGAAATAAATATGTTTTAATTAAGTGGTATTTTTATTTCCCTAAAGAGGTTAGGACTCCTTACGTATTTTACAGATTTTGTTTTCTTTTTTTATTATTTCTCTTATTTGTTTCCTAAAGTATAGAACTCTTTATTTAGCAGATTTTGTTTGGATCTTTTCCTTTTCTTGGAA
The DNA here is from genome assembly GCA_022985045.1 of Macadamia tetraphylla. Lineage (NCBI taxonomy): Eukaryota > Viridiplantae > Streptophyta > Magnoliopsida > Proteales > Proteaceae > Macadamia > Macadamia tetraphylla. Next base: position 47,599,781 of record CM040969.1, on the reverse strand, counting down.
GTTTATTTTATAAGTACATTGTAAGGCCAATGGCCAAAGGCTCTAATTAATGAATGAAGATTATTGAAGGCAAAATAGCCCCCCAAACCCCCTACAAATTCTCTCTCGCTGCTCTCTCCCTCTTCTCATCTCTCACTCTCG
>CM040969.1:47587722-47599540 GCA_022985045.1 Macadamia tetraphylla | reverse complement strand
AGTGTGAATTCTGGTTATCATAAGTGAATTTCTTGGGACATATTGTATCTGCAAGAGGCATAGAGGTTGATCTTGGAAAGGTTAAAGCAGTGCAAGATTGGGAGTCTCCAAAGAATGTCTATAAAATTTGAAGTTTTCTAGGTTTGGCAGGTTACTATAGAAGATTTATTGAAAATTTTGCTCGGATTTCTGCACCTATGACTCGGTTGACTAGAAAAGGAGTAAAGTTTGAATGGACAGAAGAATGTGAGAATAGTTTCCAAGAGTTGAAGAATCGACTGGTAACAGCTCCAGTCCTTGCTATTCCAGATGGTACCTCAGATATGGTGGTATACAGTGATGCTTCCAAATAAGGTTTGGGATGTGTGTTAATACAAAATGGAAAGTGATTGTATATGCTTCCAGACAATTGAGGGATTATGAAAAGAATTATTCTACCCATGATCTGGAATTGGCAGCCGTTATCTTTGCACTGAAAATTTGGCGTCACTATCTGTATGGAGAAAAATGTGAAATTTACAGTGACCACAAGAGCCTTAAATATCTTTTCACTTAAAAGGAATTGAACATGAGGCAGAGAAGATGGTTGCAGTTACTGAAAGACTATGATTGCACAATTCATTACCATCCAAGGAAAGCTAATGTAGTAGCTGATGCATTGAGCCGAAAGCATACGACTACCACACTTGCTGCTCTCACTACCAATCCGATGTTGATAGAAGAAGCAAGGAAGTTTGATTTGGAAGTAATTACAGAGGCGGAGACACTTGAAGATGTGACACTTGCCACCTTTGTGATTGAACCGACCTTATTTGAAAGAATTAAAGAAGCTCAACCCAAAGATGATATGTTAAGGAAGACAATCAATGCTATCAATGTTGGGAGACAGAAAGATCCTAGATTTTTATTAAAGGATAGAATTTTGTGGTTTAAAGATAGATTATGTGTTCCAAGGGAGGAGAAGTTGATAGAGTTGATCTTGAATGAAGCTCATAGCACTCCTTACTCTTTGCATCTTGGAAGTACCAAAATGGATAAAGATGTGAAGAAACTATATTGGTGGTATAATATGAAGAATGATGTGGCAGAACATGTAGCTAAATGCATGAATTGTCAAATGGTGAAGGCAGTGAGACAAAGACCCCACGGACTGTTACAGCCTCTTCCAATGCCAGAATGGAAATGGGAACATATTACTATGGACTTTGTGACAGGGCTACCACGGACTAGAAAGGGGAATGATACGATCTGGGTGATTGTTGATAGATTAACAAAGGTAGCACATTTCATAGCTATGAAGATATCTCATTCTATGGAGAAATTGGCACAGTTATATATTGATAATATTGTGAGATATCATGGTGTACTTGTCAGTATTGTTTCTGATCGTGATTCCCGGTTTACTTCTAAATTTTGGGAATGTGTGCAAAAGGCAATGGCGACCAAGCTGAAGTTTAGCACGGCATTTCATCCACAAACTGATGGACAATCAGAAAGGACTATCCAAATTTTGGAAGATATGTTGAGAGCCTGTGCTATAGATATGAGTTATAGTTGGGATGAGCATGTGCCTTTGGTTGAATTTGCATACAATAATAGTTACCAAGCAACAATTGGTATGGTGCCATTTGAAGCTTTGTATGGAAAGAAATGCAGAACTCCGTTATATTCGGATGAAGTTGGAGAAAGAAGAATGTTGGGGCCAGAACTGATACAGACTACCTGTGAGAAGGTAGATAAAATCAGAGAAAGAATCAAGGCAGCTCAATCCAGACAAAAGAGCTATGCAGATAGTAGAAGAAAACCTCTAGAATTTGATGTGTGCGATAAAGTATTTCTAAAAATCTCACCAGTAAAGGGTATAAGAAGATTTGGATAAGGAGGAAAATTGAGTCCCCGGTATGTGGGACCATTTGAGATTCAGGATTGGATTGGCCAGATAGCTTACATATTGGCATTGCCCCCAGAGTTGGAAAGGTTTCCCAATGTTTTTCATGTCTCAATGTTAAAGAAGTATATTCCAGAATCTTCGCATGTACTGCCGACTATTGAAGCATTGGACCTTAATAATGATTTGAGTTATGAAGAACAGCCTGAAGGAATCTTTGATAGAAAAGAACATCAGCTCCGGAATCGTACTATCTCTTATGTGAAGGTGAAATGGAGAAACCACCCAGAGCAAGAAGCCTCTTGGGAAAGGGAAGATGAGGTTAAAGAGAAATATCCTGAATTGTTTGTATTACAAGGTATTTCTCACAAATTTTGAGGACGAAATTTTTGTAAGGAGGGGGGAAATTGTAACACCGTAATCTGATATTTATACCCCTACTTGTCGACAAGCAAGAAGAAAGAGCAGAGGAAGCCAATGCTGGCATGGTTGGCAGTTGTGGAGTGCCAAGAAAGCAGAAGTGACCCCACCTGCTCCTGTTCAGCTTGCCAATATCATTGGGGAACTCATAAGCAGGGGTGGACAAAGAGGTAAGTTTAAGTACAAGATTAAGAATAGTAGGAAAAAAAATGCGACATGAGGACTTCCCAGGGGGTCACCCATCCTAATACTACTCTCACCTAAGCACACTTTACAACGGAGTTTTATGGGATTTGGTGCATTAGTGCTGGTATGATCGCACCCACACTGGTAGGTCCAAAACGGGCCAGCCAATTTTGCCTAGCAGAATGTAATTTTTGGGTTTTTACACTGTGGAGCCCACCTCTGTTGTGCAAAATTCCCATTATACCCCTATCGGAAGAGACTTAAATGAGGCATGAAATGAGGCATGAAATGCTTACTTTAAAGGAAATGAATTTATAGACTACTAGGTATTATATATATATATATATAGTATGTATGTAATTTATTTGGAAATAAAAGAGGGCAACCAACTTAAGAAGGCATCCAAACAAACCTTAGTTATAAGGATTTAAGAGGGCAACCAAACAGACCTTAGCAGTACTTGATGAGGGCCAGCCAAACAGACCCTTAGGGCTGCCTTATATTTAAGGGATAAGGGGCTGAGATAGCATCAAACGTGACAGCTGTAACAATAAGGAGAAAAAGAAAGAAAGGAGAAGAAGAAGGAAAGAGAAGGAAGAAGAGGAAGAAAGAGAAGTGAGGAGGGAACTCACTCACCTCAGGCGGCTCTTAGATCAACTCTGCACCCAGGTAAGTGAACTTACTACTGTAGCAAGGTTAATTAGGTAATTTAATGTAGATTGGGCAGCTAGGGTTAGGGTTTTACCCAATTGTTAACAGCCAGGGAATCCCTGTAAGTAGAATAGCTGCCCCAGTAAAGAAAGTCCTAATTTCTATGGGCTATTGGGGACCCAACTGGTATAAAAACCCTATCCCTGCTAAACCCTAGAACATAGGACTACTTTTTTTCAGTAGGGATTATGTAATAAGGGCTGGAATAGGGTTGATTTAGTGGAAATTTTGCTAAAACCCTAGGAACATAATTTTATTCAAGCTGAAATTATGCAATAGGGGCTGAATTAATTAGGTTAGGTTAATACTTATAAATGTTCATCTCAAATTGATGGCCAAGGCATGAGAAATACTCTATTTCTGCAGTTCTCTTTAAATTCCTACACTATGCCTGCAAAATTAGACAATATTAGTTATGGGTGTAATATATTGAAACCCAAAATTGGGTCAACTTGGCATTTAACCTTTTTCCTTACTGACCTAAGATAAGTATTGGAAATTCAAAATGAAAAATGGATGCAATTGGACACTACAGCAAACATGGTACCGGTTTTGACCCAGGTAACCCACCGATTTGGGTTCTTGAAGCCAGATGGGCTGTGTAACAGGTTACTAAACCTTTGGACATAAGTTTGAATTTGTTTATATAAGAATTAATGAGAAACATAACCCATGACTGTAGGGTCCAATGTTTGGAATTTCATATGACGTCGAGGACTGTAAGTATGGATGAAACCCCTTCATCCAATGAGGATGTATTAGTGATTCTCTATATCTAATTCTACGATAGAAAAGGTGTATGAAATTAAGGAATTATTATGTATATAGGAAGGAACAGACAAAGACCTCTATAGGTTGGGTATTGGAATGCTATACTTAAAGCAAGTGGATAAAATATAGGAATTTGTGATGTACTTAATAATTAAAATATCTGTTGAATAGGGAACATAAGTGACAGTGTGGCAATTTTCTTGAATCCAAGTGCTACACCCCTTGTGCGTAGGGGGTTAGGTACGGACTAATCCCGAATTTTGTGGCTGCCTGATCAACAGTGCACTTGTGATGAGTTGTGGGGTATCAGTTAAGGATGTGAGACAGGATACGACGTACTGTATGCCTGCGAATATATTTATGATACGGGGTTTCCTTGTAGAGGTTAGCCGGTGTGTCCCGGGACCCGTACCGGCACTGGCTGGCTCCTGCATACGGCATAGCTTGTATACCTGAGGCCTAACGTACAGGGTAGGGTATGCCACCTACGTTGGTAGCACTTATACCCATAGGTGATGAGACCTAGTAATGGATTATGAATTTTGTATAGTTAATTAAATGGACTCAAGAGTGTCATTCTCTATGTTTGGAGCATGCATGAGCATCATTCTCTGTGTGGAGCATGCATTGCAGCTGGATGTGTGTGCTTGTTCTTCCCCACCCCTCACTGAGCATTTCCAGTGCTCACCCCCTTTCCTTTGATCCTATAGATGACGAAGGTGGTATTCTGCCGACTCCCGACATTGATTATGAGACAATGTCCATGGATCACATGGCCCATATTCGGAAGATGAACTCGATCACGGACCCTTTGTGAATGTGGCAGTGCCTATGGAGGCCGGTACTTTTGAGGGGTAGGATGGACTATTCCTTTATCTTTTGTGTATATATTCACCTTTCGATGTATATAGTCTACTCTTGAGATCTAGACTGTGAATATTCTCTTTTGTAATGTATGTAACTCTCATCTGCATAATTGTAAATATATCTTATCACTTAGTTGGACCGGAGCTTAGTTAAGATATTTTGTTTTTCGGATTGCATATGTAAAAAAAAAAAAAAAAAAAAACTCTTATCTTCCGTAGTGTAGTGGTGGTGTTATTATCTGCCCTAGTCTAGATCTTGGAGAAACAGGTTGACTGGATACGGTGAGATGACCAGTTTAGCATGCCTTAGCCTATTGGAGGTAGGGTGTGACACAGTGGTATCATAGAGCTAAAGACTTGGGAAAAATTATCTTAACCCACAAGACCTTAGGCTATTCAGTGTCATAGGACTTAAGAAATTAAAAGCTTCGAACTAAAAACATCAAATTTAGAGAAACATTGTTGTGGCAATTAAAGATGTCTAATAGAGAAAGAAAATGAAATAGTGTATGTAAACTCTGAATGTATGTGCACTCTTGGTCGGAACCAAGACACTATTTTATGTGACGTGTGCTGCATGAGCCTTTGGGAATTAATCAATTATTTATGTTACAGGAATTCCCGAAAATGCCACCATGACGTGCTCAACCTCAGTATGAGCTATGGCCAAGGAAGAGGGGTCGGGCTGCCAGAGCTACCCCTCAGTGCCGATGGGGATGAGGCGGGGAAGGAGAATGCGTTGGGGTGACCCTACCCGTACATGCATCCACCCCTGCAACAGCAGCACCTGTGCCGCCACCTGCACCACCAATGATCACAGCACAGGATGTGGCAGCCATTGTGACAAATATGATACAAGGGATACACGAAGGGTTGCAGCGAACCATACAGCAAAATATGTAGCAGCAAAGGGCAATGGTTGAATAATTGGTCACTGCCATACGTGCCAGGGAATCACCAACAAACCATGTATCTATGGCACCACCCCCACCAACCCCTACAACTGCTGCTCCTAACCCTTTGTTTGTTTTTCGAGTTCCAGCCACTGGTCAGGCTAGTAGTGGACAAACATCCCAAGCACCACCAGCTAGGGGAATGTTTACAGGGCAACAGACTCCAGGAACCCCTCTCGTAGAACAAGTATGGACTGATACCAGCAAGTTGCTGGAAAAGTTTCAGAAGTATCGGCCTCCATATTTCAGTGGGGTGACATATGATCCATTGGCTCCTGCCAAATGGATAGAAGGAGTAGAGAAAGCTTTCTCAGTTCTGGGCTGCAATGATGAACATAAGATCTTGTGTGCTACATACCAGTTGCAGAATGAAGCTCATGCGTGGTGGAAGGCTACAAGACCCATATTGTCAGCCACATATCCACACCCCACTTGGGACTAGTTTGTAGAAGTCTTCTATGGGAATTACTTTCCCATAAGTGTGCAAGATAGGGAGGAATCTGAGTTCATGGCATTGGTGCAAGGTCCCAGATCAGTGTTGGAGTACCAGCAGCAATTTGATGCACTATACTATTTTGCACCTGAGCATATGAAGACGACAGGGCAAAAGCTAAGAAGTTCGAAAAGGGGCTGAGATCTAGTATTGGGGTAGTACTGATTGCACACAGGCTCCAAACATATGCTGAAGTGCTTCAGATTGCCAAATCCATTAAAGATAAGCAGAGAGGGGGCCATCAAATTCAGCCAGCGAGGAAAGCCAAGGCAACGGGAACTGGAAGGCAGTTTGGGAAGTTTGTGAAGGGAGTTACATGTACAACTATTGTGCCTGGGAAGACTGACTCAAGTCAAGCATCTACCTAGTCTCGGCCAGCAACCACCACTACCCGCCTCTATCCATGAGGTGCTAAGTGTGCCAACAACCAGGACACTTGGCCAGATCTTGTCCCCAGAGGAAGCCAGGAGAGCCCAATGTGACTTCTTCATCTGCATTCACCAAGGAACCACAAGTGGCTGGGAAGGTGTTTGCATTGTCAGCTGAGGAAGCTGAGACTGCCCCTAGAGTTGTAACAGGTACAATATTAGTTTCCACAGTACCAACATTTGTATTGTTTGATTCTGGTGCATCTCATTCTTTTGTGTCTTCACATTTTGCTACGAGAATGGGGATAGAAACGAAAAAGTTAGCACATAAGTTGATGATTAGTACACCCACTGGGTTTATTGTGGAGTTGGTGGACGTATATGAACCATGTGTGATTCAAATGTGTGGTCGAGATATGATAGCCCATTTGATTTGCATAGATAAGAAGGATTTTGATGTTACACGAGGAATGGACTGGTTGTCAGCATACCGAGCTTGTGTACTCTGTCCAGAGAAGAAGATAGTATTTAGACCTCGGGATGGAGATGATTTTACATTTCAAGGGCATAGGAGAGACAACGCCAAGAAATTACTAATTTCTGCCATACAAGTTCAGAAATTACTAGAAGAAGGGTGAAGCCTATTTAGCGTGTGTCAGGGATACTACCAAGAAGACTGCAACACTAGAAGAGGTAGAAGTAGTAAGAGAATTTCCTGACATGTTTCCTGAAGATCAATGTAGTGTGCCCCCAGATAGGGAGACAGAGTTTTGCATTGATTTAATACCTGGGGCAGCACCTGTATCTCGAGCACCATACATAATGGTTACTGCTGAATTGAAGGAATTGAAAGAGCAATTGTAGGATTTATTGAAGAAGGGTTTTATAAGACCCAGTGTATCACCCTTGGGAGCTCCAGTCTTATTTGTAAAGAAAAAAGACGGGAGTATGCGGATGTGTATTGATTATCGAGAATTGAACAAATTGACTATTAAGAACCAATATCCACTACCTCGTATTGGTGACTTGTTTGATCAGTGTCAGGTTGCTATTACTTTCTCCAATATTGATCTGAGATCTGGGTATCATCAGTTGAAGATCAGGGAGAGTGACATATGGAAGACAGCTTTCAGGACTAGGTATGGCCACTATGAATTTGTGGTTATGCCGTTTGGACTGAATAATGCTCCAGCAGCATTCATCGGATTGATGAACAGGGTATTCCATGATATGTTGGATCAGTATGTCATAGTGTTCATAGATGATATTCTGATTTACTCCAGAAGTAAAGAAGATCATGCAAATCACTTGAGGTCTGTGTTGCAAAGGCTAAGGGAGAGGTAGTTGTATGCTAAATTTACCAGGTTTGAAATCTGGTTATCATAAGTGAATTTCTTGGGACTTATTGTATCTGCAAGAGGCATAGAGCTTGATCTTGGAAAGGTTAAAGCAGCGCTAGATTGGGAGTCTTCAAAGAATGTCAGTGAAATTCGAAGTTTTCTGGGTTTAGCTGGTTACTATAGAAGATTTATTGAAAGTTTTACTCGGATTTCTGCACCTATGACTCGGTTGACTAGAAAAGGAGTAAAGTTTGAATGGACAGAAGAATGTGAGAATAGTTTCCAAGAGTTGAAGAATCAACTGGTAACAAAACTGGTAACAACTCCAATCCTTGCTATTTTAGATGGTACCTTAGATATGGTGGTATACAGTGATGCTTCCAAAAAAGGTTTGGGATGTGTGTTAATGCAAAATGGAAGAGTGATTGCATATGCTTCCAGACAATTGAGGGATTTTGAAAAGAATTATCCTACCCATGATCTGGAATTGGCAGCCGTTATCTTCGCACTGAAAATTTGGCGTCACTATCTGTATGGAGAAAAATGTGAAATTTACAGTGACCACAAGAGCCTTAAATATCTCTTCACTCCAAAGGAATTAATCATGAGGCAGAGAAGATGGTTGAAGTTACTGAAAGACTATGATTGCACAATTCATTACCATCCAGGAAAAGCTAATGTAGTAGCTGATGCATTGAGCCGAAAGCATAAGACTACCACACTTGCTGCTCTCACTACCAATCCGATGTTGATAGAAGAAGCAAGGAAGTTTGATTTGGAAGTAATTACAGAGGCGGAGACACTTGAAGATGTGACACTTGCCACCTTTGTGATTGAACCGACCTTATTTGAAAGAATTAAGGAAGCTCAACCCAAAGATGATATGTTAAGGAAGACAATCAATGCTATCAATGTTGGGAGACTGAAAGATCCTAGATTTTCATTAAAGGATAGAACTTTGTGGTTTAAAGATAGATTATTTGTTCCAAGGGAGGAGAAATTGATAGAGTTGATCTTGAATGAAGCTCATAGCACTTCTTACTCTTTGTATCCTGGAAGTACCAAAATGTATAAAGATGTGAAGAAACTATATTGGTGGTATAATATGAAGAATGATGTGGCAGAACATGTAGCTAAATACATGAATTGCCAAATGGTGAAGGCAGTGAGACAAAGACCCCATGGACTGTTACAGCCTCTTCCAATGCCAGAATGGAAGTGGGAACATATTACTATGGACTTTGTGACAGGGCTACGATGGACTAGAAAGGGGAATGATACTATCTGGGTGATTGTTGATAGATTAACAAAGGTAGCACATTTCATACCTATGAAGATATCTCATTCTATGGAGAAATTGGCACCGTTATATATTGATTATATTGTGAGATATCAAGGTGTACCTATCAGTATTGTTTCTGATCGTGATTCCCGGTTTACTTCTAAATTTTGGGAATGTGTGCAAAAGGCAATGGGGATCAAACTGAAGTTTGGCACGGCATTTCATCCACAAACTGATTGACAATCAGAAAGGACTATCCAAATTTTGGAAGATATGTTGAGAGCCTGTGCTATAGATATGAGTTATAGTTGGGATGAGAATGTGGCTTTGGTTGAATTTGCATATAATAATAGTTACCAAACAACAATTGGTATGGTTCCATTTGAAGCTTTGTGTGGAAAGAAATGCAGAACTCCATTATATTCGTATGAAGTTAGAGAAAGAAGAATGTTGGGTCTAGAACTGATACAGACTACCTTTGAGAAGGTTGATATAATCAGAGAAAGAATCAAGGCAGCTCAATCCAGAGAAAAGAGCTATGCAGATAGTAGAAGAAAACCTCTAGAATTTGATGTGGGCGATAAAGTATTTCTAAAAATCTCACCAGTAAAGGGTATAAGAAGATTTGGAAAAGGAGGAAAATTGAGTCCCCGGTTTGTGGGACCATTCGAGATTCTGGATCGGATTGGCTAGATAGCTTAGAGATTAGCATTGCCCCCAGAGTTGGAAAGGTTTCACAATATTTTTCATGTATAAATTTTTAAGATGTATTTTCCCGGGACTTTCGCATGTCTGCCACTATTGAAACATTGGACCTTAATAATGATTTGAGTTATGAAGAATAGCCTGAAGGAATCTTTGATAGAAAAGAACATCAGCTCCGGAATCATACTCTCTTATGTGATGGTGAAATGGAGAAACCACCCAGAGCAAGAAGCCTTTTGGGAAAGGGAAGATGAGGTTAAAGAGAAATACCCGAATTGTTTGGATTACAAGTATGCCTCACAAATTTGAGGATAAAATTTTTTTGTAAGGAGGAAAATTGTAACCCCCTAATCGATATTTATACCCCTACTTGTGATGGCAAGAAGAAAGAGAAAAGAACCCAAATCTTTACATGGTTGGCATTTGGAGTGCCAAGGATGACCCCACCCCCTCCTATTCACCATATCATTGGGGAACTCATAAGGAGGGGTGGACAAAGAGGTAAGTTTAAGTACAAGACTAAGAATAGTAGGAAAAAAAATGCGACTTGAGGAATTCCCAAGTGGTCACCCATCCTAATACTACTCTCACCCAAGCACACTTAACAACGGAGTTTTACGAGATTTGGTGCATTAGTACTGGTATGATCGCACCCACACTGGTAGGTCCAAAACGGGCCAGCCAAATTTACCTAGCAGAATGTAATTTTTTGGTTTTTACACTGTGGTGCCCACCTCTGTTGTGCCCACCTTTGTTGTGCAAAATTCGCATTATACCCCTATAGGAAGAGACTTAAATAAGGCATGAAATGCTTATTTTAAAGGAATGAATTTATAGACTACTAGGTATTATATATATATATATATATAGTATGTATGTAATTTATATGGAAATAAAAGAGGGCAGAAAACTTAAGAAGGCAGCCAAACAAACCTTAGTTATAAGGATTTAAGAGGGCAACCAAAGAGACCTTAGCAATACTTGAAGAGGGCCAAAACAGACCCTTGGGGCTGCTTATATATAAAGGGGTAATGGGCTGAGATTGCATCAAACGTGACTGCTGTAACAATAAGGAAGAAAAAAGAAAGGAAAGAAGAAGAAGGAAGAGAAGGAAGAAGAGGAAGAAAGAAGTGAGGAGGAACTCACTCACCTCATGCGCTCTTAGATCAACTCTGCACCGTGTAAGTGAACTTACTCTGCATGAGTTAATTAGGTAATTTCATGTAGATTGGGCAGCTAGGGTTGGTTTACCCAATTGTTAACATGGAATCACGTAAGTAGAATAGCTCATTTTAAAGAAAGTCCCAAAATTTTTTTGGGCTATGGACTAATTAAAAAAACCCCATCCTCAAACCCAGAACATAGGACTACTTCTTTTCAGAGGGATTATGCAATAAGGGCTGGAATAGGGTTGATTCAGTGGGAAAATTTTGCCAAAACCCCAGGAACATAATTTTATTCAAGCTGAAATTATACAATAGGGCTGAATTAATTTGGGTTTGGTTAGTACTTATAAATGTTCATCTCAAATTGATGGCCAAGGCATGAGAAATACTCTAACTAGTTTCTTTAAATTCCTACACTATGCGCAAAATTAGACTATATTAGTTTGGGTGTAATATATTGAAACCCCAAAACGGCACTCAAAAAAACATGGTATCTTATCCGAGCATTACCGGTGCTCACCCCTTTTCCCTTTGGGCTTATAGATGGAAGGTGGTATTCCGATTTCCCATTGATTATGAGACAATGTCCATAGATCACAAGGCCCATATTCGCAGCTGAACTTTGATCATGGACCCGGAATGTGCATTGCCTGAGGGGCCAAAAATGGG